>JAOXJP010253450.1:0-21736 GCA_025762735.1 Platanus orientalis | reverse complement strand
TAACGAAAATGGTCACTCCGAGGTATCTCTTGGTTATCAACTTCTCCCTCATTTCTACTCCTATTTTTTCTAAACTTGCATTCCATATATTTGGTTTTAGTCCGACTTTTCTTAAACCATTTGATTCTAAAATATCTCTCCATAGCTCTCACCCATAGTATCATTGTATGGTTCATAAGCTTGATCCTATGATAATTCGAGCAATTTTGAATATCGCCCATGTTCTTGTAGATAGGAACCACAATACTTTTCCTCCACTCATCCAGTATTTTATCAGTTCTAATTTTTTTAAAAGCTTAATTAATCATGATAAGCTATTGTCTCACATACATATCCAAACCTCAATTGGGATACCATCTAGTCATAGTGCTTTTCTTATCTTCATCCTCCTCAAAGCCTCTTTAACTTCTAATACTCTAATCCAATGAAGATATCTATTATTTTTAATCTCCTCTACTCTGTCGATTCCTAAATCGAGATTCCCTACATGATCCTCATGTAATAATTTTTGAAAATAGCTCCACCTCACATCATGCTGATTATTTACCTCAGTAAAACTCAAGGTCGAGATTTTTCAAACAAGGGGGGTTTGATGAGGACATGGAGGCAAGGTGGGGCCCACATGTGGCCATGATGGGGTCCATGCATGACGAAGAGCAAGGGGAGCATGGGAATATCTTAGCAAGAGTTTAGTTTTGTTTTAGAGTGGTTTAGTAGAGATTTTATTAGTTTATTTTCTCTTTTCATTAGTTATTAAAGTAGGACATGGGTGGAATTTTAGTTTTTTATATAGGACAAAGTTGTCACTAGCTTCAAAATAAGGTTTTTGCAGGGATAAATCTCTTCCACACGATTTGAAGGGGAGAATATCTTTGTGTTTAACGGCTAAGATTAAATTGGGGGGGGTTGGCTTATAAAACAACCCTACATTTTGTACTTGTTTTTTTAATGAAGTTTATGAATAAAATTTGAGTTTTTTCTCTTACATGATTGAGAGTATTCTCTCTTTCTTCTCCAAGCTTGGATGCCTAGCAATGGAGACCTTGGTTGGTGATTTCCAAGGGTGATGAGGTTGGTGATTTCCTCCCAAGTATATTTTTCTAAACCTTCTCTCTTCTTTTTCTTCTTCTTCTTCTTCTTCTTCTTCTTCTTCTTCTCTTTTCTTAATATTTTCTGGTTTCTAGCTTGCTGCCCATTGTCAAATCCATCTCCGTAACCATTATCCCTCCTTTATATTCACCCATATAACTTCCTACACGTACCCACACCAGCGGGCCAACCTTTCTCCATCTCCCTTACATCCCTTCATTCAAACAATTATCTCAACCCATCAGAAATTTTAAAGAAAACCCAAATCAAGAACCCTCTCTACTGCTGTCCAGATTTTTCCAGCATCTATATTAGATTGATATGACCAAATATCAACACCCCTATTCAGTTTACTCCCTGCAGTTAAACATAGGGACACCTACCTAGGTGTTTTAATGCTCAAATCCCAAAACCCATGCCTAAATACCCATACAGTCAGACTGGATTTTTACACCCTTTGATTCCTTAAAGTAAGGTCTGTTTTCATACATCTAGATACCCATGATGATCTACCTATGACCACCATAAAGAGTGGAAGGGCTTACTTGAAAATTGAAGCCAATTAGTGTTTTTTGGTAAATGAAATTTTGTGCTGTGTAAAGACTTGAAGTTCTAGTGTTTGATGAAATACCTACGTGACATATATTTGAAAGTTTGGGTTCTATCTTGTTGGCTGGTCTAAGAAGTGGCTTGGGGAGAGTTTATGTCAGGGAATAGGTTAATTGAATGAAGAGGGATACTTTTAAAACCCCACACTTCATTATGTGATGCTACCAGGCCTTCTAAGTGTTTGATTAAATTACTAAACACCAAATTTTTGTGGACTGTTTTGAGGCTTGTACTACATCACTTTGCTCCTCACTTTTAATGCATCTAACATAGTCTAGGTCTCTACATTTCCTATCCATAATTCTAGCAAGTTTATATACACCCATCTCACCATCCCTAGTACCTAACTTATGATAAAGGTCATTATATGCCTTAAATTTAGCATCACTTACTATCTAAGGGACTAGCAACTAATGATGAAGAGGTCTGGAAATACCTCACTGGATTGGGTACTTGCTGATTGAGTTGGCTTTTTCCTTAGTGGTTAGGTCAGCTCTTCTTTAGTTTCAGGCTGTCCCTTTTTTTGTCTTCTTTTTAACAGGTTTCCCAGTTCATCAGCTGCCTTGGATTATCCTTAATATTTGATGATGATGTGCCATCTTCGCCTTCTTTGTGTTGATTCCTTGCCATAGTCTTTGTGTTAAATGTCTATGATTTAGAATTATTAAACAACTCAGTGCGGGAGATTGGTCTGGCTTTTTCCTAATCCAATTAGAAACCAGTTGGGCCATCTTGGATTATATCGCTTCAACTCAATTTATTGGACCCAAAACGATTCATGGGTTCACCCTTTACTGGGTCAGATTCCAAAAATCCTGTTTGCTTTTCCATTGTTTCCTCGGGCCTTTTTTCGCTTGTTATACCCAATACATCACCACTGATTCTTGGGCCCCGCAATCATTCCTTTTGCAAGACAGTTTAGAGACATATCGTGGTCCTCTCACAAACCTGAAACTTTTTCCAATTAAGCTTGGGTTTCCAATATTTGAACCCTTTTTAACCTAATTTTTCTGTCTTCTCCACTCTTCCCTCATTTGTGGTTTCCTCTTCCATCCTAAATCATGCCTCCCCTGATTCCTCTTCAGATTTTTTGTTCATTTCAGCCGAGCTGTATAGATTCCTCTATTTGGCTGCATCCCTTTTATCTTCACGCTTTGGATGCTTACCTCTTTTGTCGTGATTGCAGGTATCCGTTGGGTGACAGATCATCACAGTTCCTCTTATGTTTTTGGCTATGATTGTGCTAAAACCTAATCATCTCCATTGATGGATTTGCTCAGGCCTGCTTCTACAATCGAAACTTGGTGTACGATCAAGTTGTCTTGATAATTAAAGGTTTTTTTTTTTGGCTATGGTTGTGATAAAACCTAATCATCTCTGCTGATGGGTTTGCTCAGGCATGCTTCCACAATCAAAAGTAGATGTACAATCAAGTTGTCTTGATAATTAAGGTTGTGACTCAGTCTTTTCTTGATAGTTAAGGTTGTGACTCAGTCCTTGGTATCCTCACTCGCCAGGTGAGTTGTCCAATGACTCCAATCCAACTCAAATATGAGTTGAAACCTCCTCACCAACAAGCTAGCATGATTCTAATCCTCATTTTGCTGCACTTGAACCGCCCATGGCCTTCTTTATGATACTACAGTTGAAAATATTGTGGGAAAGTTCAATGTTATTTAGGTTATTTTTCCATTTGTCAACGAGCTTCTTGGACATTCACCTATCAAATGATTTCTGCAACCCTTCCTTACTAGATGATGTAGAATTTGTAGCCATTGATTCGATCTTCAAACTTCTGCAAGCAGACCTTGTCCTCGTAGCCAAGGATGCCACAACAAAATTAAAAGATCAATGGTCTTTCATATTTCAATAATAAGTGGAGTGTTTGTGATGAGGACATGGGAGCAAGGTGGGGCCCACACCTGGCCTTGGTGGGGGCCACGCATAGAGCGATTTATGGAAGATGCAATGTTATGTGAGTTTAATAAGGGTCTTATAGGGGGTTAACATTTATTTTATGTGTCCATGGAATAAAGCTAATAGTGCAAAAATTTTGGTTGTTTTTTTAAAGTAATCCCATTTTTTATGTTTAGCCCACTTTTTCAATGGACAAAACTTGCCATTTTGGCTTGATTTTGGTGTCATTAGATAAGTTATTTAGTTACTTTTCTAATGAGACCAAGATTGAGCAAATCCAATGTGATTTGGCCATTTGGGAAAGTTATGACAAAATTACTAAGGGGGCGTGTGAGTAAAAACAGGAATAGTGTTTTTTTTATAAAGTTTTTTTAGTTGTTTTAATTTTTAGAAAAGTGAGTTTATTAGTTTTATGTTTTAGAAATCTTGGCTAGCAAGTTTAGGATTTTAGGAAGTTTCAAATTTTAGCGAGTTTCTAATTGTTTAAGGTTGTAAGCCTATTTAAAGACAACCCCTCCCTAAAATTTTACAATGAAGTTGATTAAAAAAAAGTTTTTGTTTTCTCTCTCCAAAAGTGAGAATAATTGTCTCTTCTCCAAGCTATGGTGACCTTGGCTAGTGATTTCCAAGGGACATGAGGTCAATGATTTCCTAATAAGGTATTTTATCTCTTTATCTCTCTTCTTCTCTTTTTTTCTCTCTTTCGTTCTTCTTCATTTTCTCTCTTTCTTTTATATCTTTGTTGTTTACTAGTTTTTCTTCATAAAAGACCATCTACTCAAGTGTTTCATGAACCCTTTTAATACCCAAACCTCTAAATCAATTTTCCTACTTTTTCCTACACTTTTTTGACATTCTTTGATTTGATCTATCTAATCTTATCGAAATATCAATAAATTTTAACTGTAGAACCCTTAAACACATCAGAAACTATCCTAAAATTTGTTGAATTTTCTGAAGACTCAGAGGGGTATTTTGGTAATTTTTTAATTTTCTACCCAAATTTACAAAAATACCCTTTTGGGTTTTTTTTCCTTATCTTCTTCTTCTTTTCTGTTCCTTTTCATTCTAACCTATATTATACCATTCTATTTCTTGATTTTCCCTATTTTGTGGCTACTTGATTGCTTTAAAATTCAATTCTTGAAATCTTTTGCTTCCGCACTTTGAATCTCATAATTATTTGAGCCTCTTGGAATTATTCTACATCAATTTTCGGTATCTTTCCCTTGTGCTGCATCAGTTCGCTTTCCATCCCTCTTCTAAGGCAGAGCGTTACTCAGTAGTTTGCTCATGCACATTCCCCTTCTTATTCTTAAGAAAAGACATTCTTGACCATACTATTATTATAGATCTACCCAGCAGCAAGCCCTGACTCTTTTACCAATGACCCTGCCAGCAGCCTCCATAAAGTACTAAAGCGGGAGGTTATAAAAATGTAAAAATGTATCCAAACTTCTTTTTCTTTGAAGTCTACCTCTTCCAAATCAAACCTTGTGTGAAGGACTGTAAAGCTTTGCTTCCTTGCTTTGAAGAAGTCTCTACAAAATATATAAGGTCATGTAATGGGGTTCCCTTCTCCTCCACCATGGTTGGAGAAGCCATTAATTAATGTAAGGGCTTTGTCAACTGCCCCTGCAGCTTAGTAATATTGTTTTTCCTTTACCAAAAAACAGAAAGATGAGGAGTCATGTGGGATATAAAACAACCCATGAAAAAAAGGTTCAGCAATCCGAAGAAAAGACTCCAAGTCCATGTTTCCACTAGGTTTACTACTTATTTAGTTAGGACTGCTACATATTATGCCTTCTTAGAAATAAAAATAAATAAATGTTGTTTTGGCTTTGAGTTAGTGTCTCCTTGGTATGATTCCAAGCTTAAAGGTACTAATTCCTTCAACCATCAAGGTGTTGATTCCCTACAAAACATCAAGACGATGACTCCTAGATCATCCAACAGTGTTGCATCAGGGCTACACTCTGTCGTCTGATTCTTAAGACTCAAAGTGCATATAATGTTAACATAGACCTGAACTTATACAAAGCTATAACGAAGAAAGTCATATATTAAGAACAAGGTGACTCAAATACAGCAAATACTACAATGGTACAGCAGGTAAGATAAAGTGTCCACGGTGCTAGAAGAACCATCATGTATTATATTCTCAAAACAAATCTATCAGATATCTTAAAAAGAAGATTTACACCACAATGAATAAGGTCTTTTACAACAAGTAAGGCTTGAACAGTAAAAAATGTGAAACATGTGAAAGGTCATCGTCTAATTTAGTAATTTTCCGATATAAAAATGATTTTATTATGACCTTTGTAAATGACAAAAATAAACCACATTATGCAAAAGAACAAGTTGAACAAGTTGGCTGCATACACAATAGCTGAAACTGCACGACAATATCTCTCCCACATACTGCGAAACCTGGGTTGCCCTCCAAGATCCCACAACTTTATTGTGACATTCCCTTTAGTCACCTTCCTCATATTAAATCCTACCTGTGCCACAAAATGAGCATACAATAAAATATATTGCAGTAAAGACTTGTCATGAAATATGACATTTAAAACCAGAATGCCATCTATTTTTTGTTAACGATAAAAGCAAGTCCATAGGATGCAACTACATAAATAAAGAAAATACGCACCGTAGGAATCATGTCTTCACTATATCCTCCAGTCTATAATGAAGATCCAGAAGCAGTGACTTAAAACATTAGTATTTTAGACCATAATAATAATAATAATAATAATAATAAAGAAATGAGACAAAGATAAACCTAAGTACCTAACAGACAATTCGAGGAAATTATTACTTACTGCAACAACATTCACAAGTGAAGTTTTTCCAGCATTCTGAAGTCCTATCAACGATAACTCCATTTCTTGCTTGAAAAAAAGGCTGCAATTGAGCCAAAAAGAAATAACAATAATAAAAATAAATCAGTGAATAGTAATATACATTTCATGTAAAAGTAAGTCAAAAATGTAGACATAAACACATCTATATAATTCCTAGCATTAGTCATAAAATGACACTAAGTTGGCATTCTAGCAGAAGCCTGTAAAAACCTGTATAGACATGCTTTGCACCATGGCCAACCATCAAGACATGAGGTCAATCAAAACCTCACGGTTGGCCAACACTAAGCTAAGCATGCTAGAAGTAGTTCAAAAGCCATAGTGAAAGCGAGGAACATTTATCCTGCATTCAACAAAAGATAAAGGCACTAAGAACCAACTCTAGAACCCCGTGGATTGGTACGGCCCCTTGATGAACGCCGGCGGTCCTCCCACATGCAGCGGCAGACACATAGCGTCAAACAAGTGAGCCCCCCCTCCCCAAAAAAAAGTGTAAATCACTTTGTCAATGCTACGTGTCGACCGCTGCATGCAGGCGGACCATAGGCATTCATTAAGGGGTGTATTAAATCTGCACCGACTCTAGAACTATGTTGCCCAGATATAGAAAGGACACTGTATTTTTAAGTATCTGATATAAAATAAACACTGAAAATAGAAGTGTCCAACACGATACGGCACCCATTAAAGTATCCAGATAACATAACTAATGAACAAAACAAACTAATATAATTCATGTATATAATTATGATACAACAAAACTGAACCCCATCACCATAAGAAAGGTCGTATCAATTAAAAGTTCAAAAGCACTAGTGAAAAGCAAGGAACAACTTTCCAGTATTCAACAAAATATAAAGATCTAAGAACCAATTCTAGAACTATGCTGCCCAAATGTTTATTTTTTTTTTATGAAAAAAATATTTTATTAAAAAAGAGGGATGAGCAATCCCAAAAGAATACAAGAGAACAAGAAAAAAGAGAATAGGAAGGAAAGATCCCCAGCCCAGCTGGAGCATGGGAGCCAGAAAGAAACCAATCAAAAAACAATCCCACCCCATCAACCTCCACTTACAAAGGAGATCCCCCTATAATTTCAACCCAGTCCCGTTTCACTTCCCCATCGTTTAAATCCCCACAATCCTTGCACTAAGACGACCAATGAAACACGTTCTCCTTGGCTCTTTTGTACACTTGAAATGAAGGTTCCGCATGACCCTCAAACACCCTCTTGTTCCTCTCAAACCAAATTGACCAACAAACAACTGCCGAAACAAGCCTCCAAATCGTTCTTCCTCTACCCAAAAAGGCCTTTCTCTTCCAAGCAAAAAGCAAAGCACCCAGATTTGGGAGGGTAACCCAACACACGCCAAAGTCCCTAAGAAAGTCAAACCAAACTTTCCAAGAGAAGAGGCAACGCAACAGGATGTGAGTAGCCGATTCTCCATCCCTCTTGCACATGCTACACATATTGGTTAAGATGAAGCCTCTCTTTCTCAGTTGGTCAATTGTTGAGATTTTCCTAAAGCTGTTGTCCACATGAAAAACCGGACCTTAGGGGGAACCGAAGCATACCAAATATCCCTCCAAAGAATCTAAAGGGATGTGGAACCATCAAATAGGTCCACATATGACTTCACACTATATAACCCATTCGAATTTGCAACCCATACTCGTTCATCCTCCTGGCTAGGGGTCACCTTCATATCCTCAAGCCTCCCAAGCAAGCCTACAATTTCCCTAACTTCCCAATTGAAGGCTTGGCATCTAAAGATAGGTTGTCATACTGTTGCCCCACCGACTACCTCACCATAATCTAAGACCCTGGCAAGAGAATCCGCAACCATCAAGAATGCCGAAGGGAACTGCCCTTTCAAAGGTTGGGTGCCACACCACAAATCCTCCCAGAATCTGATCCTCTAGCCCGAGCCCACTTCTACCTTCATACCCAACTTGAAATCGTGAAAAAAGATCCATAATGCCTTTCCATGGGCTAAACTCGTGGGGGGCCCGAACCGGCCTAGGATCCCCCATTAGGCAACACCCCATACTTCGAGGATATCACTCCTCCCCCAAACCTGTAAAGCCACTTGCATAACATAGCTTTATTCATAAGTTTCACCCTTCTCAACCCTAAACCCTCTTTATGCTTAGGAAGCAAACCCTCTCCCACACCAACAGTTGTTGACCTCGATCCGAATCTCCCCCTCCATAAGAACTCCCTTTGAAGCTTTTCAATTTGAAGCACTATTGGTGTCAGGATCATGAATAAGGTTATAAAGTACAACAGGATACTGGTTAGGGCAGCCTTAATTAAAGTCACTCTTCCTCCTCAGGAAATATATTGGGCTATCCCATCCAACCAACTTCTTGCAGACTCTGTCAACCATCAAATCCCACACTTCTTTGCTTTTGAACAAAGATCCCAAAGGAAGCCCCAAGTAAGAGATAAAGAGATGACCGATCCCACACCCTAAATCACCTGCCAGCTATTCAATGTTTGGCGTCTCGCCCACTCCTATTATATGGATTTTCGCCAAATTCATTCTCAACCCTATAACGGCCTTAAAACAGCAAAGCACACATCTTAGGTAGCGAACTTGGACTTGGGAGCTACCACAAAAGATCAACGTGTCATCTGCATACTAAAGATGACAAACCACCACATTCTCATTCCCCACCTAGAAACCTTCAATCAACCCATTTTCCACTGCCTTATGAATCATTGCTCCTAAAGTCTCTGTGACTAGGAGAAAGAGGAGGGGGAGAGAGGGTCTCCTTGCCTTAGACCCCTAGAACCATCAACACCCCATTCACGAACACCGAGTATGAAGGGAGGGTTAAGCATCTCCACATCCAATTCTTCCATTTTGATCCAAACCCAAATCTCCCCAAGATATAATATAGAAACTCCCAGTTCACATGATCGTACGCCTTATGCATATCCAACTTACATATCACCCCTAGCCTCCCACTCCTCGGCCAGCCATCAATACATTCAATTGTACTAAGCCATCAAAGATATATCTTCCTTTCAAGAATGCCCCCTGATCCTTTGAGATAATTGATGGAATGACCATTTTTAGCCTTAAAGCCAGACACTTGAAAATGATTTTATATGTGCTCCCAATAAGGCTCACCAGCCTAAAATCAGAAAGTTGTTCCACCCCTCCTTTTAGGGAATCAAGGAAATGAATGTTGCGTTATTGCCCTTATTCAAGAAACACTTCTCATGGAATTCCTTGATTACTTGCATAAGATCATCTCTGGCTATTTTCCACAACACTTTGTAAAACATAATGGGAAAACCATCAAAACCTGATGCCTTGTCCCTCCATTTGGCCAATTACACTCTTCACTTCCTTATCATCAAAAGGCCTTTCCAACCAAGATGCCTGCTCAGCGGAAATGGTGGGAAAGTAGAGCCCGTCCAGCCTCAGCTTGATACCCCAGTCTTTCGTATATGGGTTACGGTAAAAGTCTTCCACGTATCTACAGATGCCTCCCCCACTTTCAACCTTCTAATGGTGTTGATCCTCTGCCGAAGGCTAGCCATTTTGTGAAAGAGCTTGGTGTTTTTATCCCCTTCCTTTAGCCATTAAATCCTCGCCTTCTGACACCATATTACCTCCTCCATGGGCAACACTTGCTCATACTCTTCCTTTAGGATCTCCCTTGCATTTTGTTCAACCTCCGACAGATCTTCAAAGATTTCTTTCAAATCCAATTTTTGAATATCTTCCAAAATAAAAATAGACTATTTCCGGATTTGCAGCTTGCCAAACACCTCCCTATTCCACACCCGCAAGTGCTCTCTTAGGAGTTTGAGCTTAAGCCTAAATCATTGCCCAAGAGGGCCTTCCACCTTAAAGGAGTGCCACCACACAGCGAAACCAAGTAATATAATTCATGTATATAATTGCATTACAACAAAACTGAACCCCATCACCATAAGACAGGTCATGTCAATTAATACCATCATATGAAAGCACTAAAATGCACACAAGGCCCATCAGCTAGTAACTCCATTGCATGATTAAAAAATACAACCCAAAATACCTAATAGCTAATGTGCAAGTGAAATTCAAGCATCACCACTTAATCTTATAAGTGTAATGACACCACTCCACAACATCGTCATATAAATTCCAAACGTGCAACAATATTGATAAAACACCTAGACGGCTAGGTGATGCCTTTGGCTAGGTACCTAGGTGCCTAGGTGATCACCTGATGAACTGGGTGGGCACAAATTTTCAGCAACCAACCTGTTTTCACCCCAAGCAACTCAACATGTTAACTTTTTTTAAAGGCAATTAGACCATACAACTTGCAATCTGGAATATGATCCCCGATAAACATATCATTCAAACCAACCCACCCACCCCCACCCCCCCATTTAGCCAATTTGTTAGCTACCACATTTTGTGAGCGAGGAACATGAGACGAGGCAGCTTGCACCTCCCCCACCAGATTCCTAACTTCCCTAATATAATGAAGGAGCTACCGAGATTCACGAACCCATGGCCTACCCTTTAGCCCAACTAATCACAGTCCTCGAATCATCCTCAATAATGCAATCGCTAAATCCTCTATCTTTAAGCAAGCACAAGCCTTTTAATAGACTCACAAGCTCCGATTGGTTTGAACAACAAGTACCTAAAGGCCCACACAACACAAACAACACTTTTCCATGGGCGTCTCTAGCAACACAACCAAGTTCGGCCGGCCCCATATTCCCAAAGAAGGAGCCATCAAAACTAAGCTTCACTTTTCCTTCCACCAATGGCTCACACTATTTCTAAAGCTTACCCTCCTTGTAGGAGGAATAAGAGATACAAGACACCCAATCCTACATAAAGGCTTTCAAAGATAAATCCTTATACTCACTAATCACCATTAGCTATGACCCCACATCGCAAAGGATATTATCAATCACCACATTCACCCCGTCTTCTTGTCCTCAAAGATTATGCTATTGCGCTCCTTCCAAATTCCCCACAAGATATCATAAAGAAAGGCCCCCATAAAAATTCTACCTTGCATCCCTCTTACACCACCACCCCCATTGCCTTACAAGGTCAAGGATGGATGCCGGCATCACAAAAGAGAACGAAAGGGAAGACATAAAGAACCTCCACATCTCCGTAGCAAAGACACAATGAATGAACAGATGGCTTCCAAAATCCCCGTCATTTCGGCCAAATTTCTACATTAGGGCACATCCAAAGTATTTATCCATTCTAGAGTAGCCACCCATTAAAAGGCTCTAACTCTAGGAGGAGCCACAAATTTCCAAACTTTAAGGTGTGGGAAAGGAGAATCGGGGGGGGGGGGGGGAGGCCAAAGACACCATGTGAATAAAAGTTTGATGGTAAATTTACCATCCAAGGACAACAAACCCTCAAATCCTGGTCATCACTCAAAATGTACACATCCTTGAAACTCTCCACGGGGAGAGCAACAGAAGCAACTTCTCACTCATATAGATCATGAACAAAAAAGAAGGTTCCAATCTAAACCATAGGAGGATGAAGTGTTTTTTCCAATCTCTACGCATTTGACCACTCCACCGGAAATTCACTCTACCCCTACCGTACTCCAGCTTGGTAGTTTCCACCACCTGTCGAGGGTTGAGCCCTGGGATTTGACGAAAGACTTGAAAAGCCACCTACAAACGCTTTACGAAAAGTTATCCACAATCATAACATTCTTTTGAGACGACACATGAACAAACGAGGATAGGAGACTCTAGTAACACTTCCCCACCAAAGATCTTTTCAGAATCTTATTTCCCTACCATTACCTAACACATTCTTTTGGGGGTTTGCACTCAACAAATAGCACTTAAAAAAAGAAAAAGAAAACAACAACAATAACAGCTTAAATGATAAAACAAAGATTAATTTTACCGTAAAATAATTAATTAACTATTTATATGAATGAAAAGCAAGTCTTGTAATTTCTTCAACCACATTATCACATAACAGAAATTGATAAAACACACCAGATAAATTTCCATCATAAGTGATGTTCCCAAAAAAAAAAAAAAAAAGACCCATGGTGTAAAGCAAGAGTACACATAAATAATTTAAAGGGGTAAATTATGGTGTAAGCAGCTTACCACAGATATAAAATACCCCAGGCAGTCTCCTGGTGAAAGTCACACCTAGGGGATAACCCAGCCATATAGGCAAATTAAATCACCTAGGCAATTATTGCAAGTACCCTCCTATAGCACCTAGTTGTCCAAACAATGCTTTGACAACACTGGTACATTATCTTTGGCATTTCCTGCCATGTCAAATGATTACTCTGCATGAATGGTAACTTCCCAAATCATATCCTTTTCAAACTTAGTTAAATTTTTTTATTCTTTTCTCTCATTATCTTGTTTCTTTCTTTTATTTTCAGTTCTTTTGTACCTCAGGTAGCAATTATTTGTTTCTACATTAACCTCACTATTGTGTCTTTCTTTATAGCAAATAGGATTGAACATTATTAAACTGTTACAAACTAAGGAACAACAAAACCCACCTATACAAACGACTAAACGAAGCCATCCACTCGATGCATAAATTACAGGCCAACATTCTGCATTTTTATCTCTAAATTTTGTCTGGGTTAAAATCTATCACCAACATGTTAAAAATCAAATTAAAAAGATTGCAGCATTATTAGCAAATCCATGTTGTACACACTTCAAATCAGTAACTCAATTCAAAAACAATAACTTCTCCAAAAATAATAATACTACTAATCTACAGTAATGTTAAACCTTAAAATTTCACAAACACAACCCCACCCCACCCCCACCCCCCCCCCCCAAAAAAAAAACTACTTAATCACCCCGTACATCAAGATTTTAAAAAATAAGAAGAAGAAGAAGAAGAAGAAATCAATATTCTGGCTGTCAAACCCTAGCCATCTACTTTGGAAGCCCATGATACCAACACTCGCAATAGATTAAACGCAATCGAAAAAACATGAAAAAATAAATAAAAGCGAAGTTATGGAAGTAATGCCGGCGTCTGGATCAAACATGGAATTCTCAAAACGAAATCAAATTCAAATTCAATGAAAAATTCATCTATTTAATAATACGGAAAAACAAAAAAAAAAATTAAGAAAGAACTATGTACCTGCGCAGCCAATTGAGAAAAGCTTCCCACAAACCCATTGGAGAAGGATGAGAGAAGTAGAAGAAATAAGAATTGCAGAAAAGATAGGGTTCCAACTTGAGAAGGAAAACAACAGGGTGAGATCTGAGAAACTCGGTTTTTTAAATTGATCCTTCCTATCCCCGCTACTGCAATCGCAATCCTTCAATCCGTATTCCTTCCTACATATATATAATATATTCAAATTTTAAAATAAAATAAAAAGTATTACTATTCGCAAGCGATCAAAGTTGGAAAGGACGTGGTTTTACAGTAAATTACCAAACTAACCTTCTTGTAAAAATGGTAATTACAGTGAGCTTTGTAAAAATGGTAATTACAGTGAGTTTTGCAAAAACGGGGCCGAATATGCTCGCGCTTAGCTGCCGCATCCACACATGTACATCCACATGCTCTTTTGGGGTTTGTTGGTTTTTAATCGGAGACAGGTGTAGCAGGGAAACAATAGACCCTTGGCGACAATCATTGGATTGAAATCTTTTTAAATTGAAGATTGATAGAAGTCCACTTGTCAATCGAAGAGCATAAATGGGATATCATGCTAAAAGAGATAACTCTTTTATTAGGGAGCAGATTTACCATCCAAGACATGGTATCAAGAATGGAGTCCAAACACAAGGAGAATTCATTTGGAATAAAATGGGTGGGAATTTGAAATTTCATCTAACCCCTGCCCATTTTATTAGGTTACCTAGTGCCCTGACACCAAATCTTGGACAGAATATGAGGGGTTTGATCTGAGCACTGATGTCTGGTTCTCTCTTTCACAAGAGACAAATATCCTCTGCACCCTCACTCGCAAGGTGAGGTCATACACTTTTTACAGGGACGCCCTCAAGAGTAGATTGTATCCGCTCCTCTTATCTTAGGCTCATTTCTGTCCCTTGTCAGAGGATGGGCACATCAGCACCAACAAGTGATTTTCACTTTTTGAAAAAGTGTATTTTACTTGTCGGCGTTGATGTGCCCTCCCCTGACAGGGTGCAGAGAAGAGCATAAGATAAGAGGAGCAGATACAATCCTCTTTCCACACCCTCTTTATGAGAGGGTGCACGCTGCACCCTGGTGCAAAGGATATGGCTACCTCATAGGGAGGGTGTGGATCCCATCCACTTTTTGTATGGGATCTACACCTTTGTCAGACGTTATTGATGTAGAGAATTTTCCGGCTTTTTGTAAGGATTTTGAGCTCAATTTCATTCAATATGAAACAACCTTAACATTACCAAAGGGGACAGATGGTGTTCAAGGTATCATGGCGTTTCATATGGAATAAATTGGGGGTGGGTGGACTTTGAGATTTTATTAAAGTCCCGCCATTTTTTCTATTTCAAGCCACATGGTATTTTGGAGGGCAAAACTTGGATAAAACATCTTTTCCATTACAAGAATCTAAAAGAGAAATTCAACATGAAATAACCTTTGACATTACAAAAATCAAGAGAGATAGCTTTTATAATATATTCCAGAATATCTAATGAGTATTGTACTTTATTGATATAAATATGTTTTATCACCATGAGAAAACGCGTCACGAGAGAGAGCAAATCCTCTGTAACACGCTTAAAATGCATTAACTGGAAATGCAGTAAAAACAAGGCATGTGTATAAAAAAATATGAAATTTCAATATTGGGTGAGAGTTCTAGTATTCGTGTCACATTGTAAATTTAACAGTAAACCCACTCTTAATCACACGCCGACGACAGTTCCCAGTAAATGTATTTTAAGCTTAATGTAATGTCTTGCCTATTTCGGAGTGCAATACATGGGGAAAAAATTAAAACACATTTTTCATCATGTGTTGCACTTCGAAGTAAACAAGACGTTAAAAGGACTTTAAAGGACAGGAGAGGGTTTGGCAACAATTATGATAATAGTGAAAATACTCCTCACCCTTAGCTGGACGAAACATGGCACGTGGGAAGGGTGTAGGCTTGGCAAAAATAGATGCAGTTAAGTTATACATCAAAATCCAAAAAATCTTAAAACAACCAATTAAGACAAGAAATGGACCATACTTCCGCCCTTGAGATCTACATCTAACGTTAGCAAGCAGAACTACCTTACGCGGATTGTGACAAAATTTCATTCTTCATCAACTTCAATTATTTGCCAATGCCCCTTGCCCCAATGGTTTCGTGGTCCTGCGCTAGGTCCAGATTATGTGCAAACGAATCTTGTGAGAACTGTGCGAACGGCACCAGAGGAGCTGACGCATTAGTACCAAAAAGTGATTTACACTTTTATGGGGTACTTATCACTTTTTGGCGCTGATGTGTTGGCACCCTGATTCCATTTTCACAGTTCTCACAAGATTTGTTCTCACCTAATTTTTATCCGGTTGTGATAGTTAGCATATCCATTGGGCTATCGCAAAAAATCGTCACAGTTTATTTTATGTTCAATAAATTCGCTATGATTTTACTAATAAATGAATTCACTCGGTATAAAATATAAATTACAACAATTCCTTGCATTTTTCTTGTCTAACAAACAAACAAACAAAAAAAGTACACCTCCTTTTTTATTGTTTTCTTCCAACACAAAGACACCAAACAAGAAATGACCTACTTCTTTGGTCAAGCAACTGATCATATTGTGCATACTATTCTTATCCCTGTGTCATTCATTAAATGACAAAAAATATGAACAAATGGATGGCAACTAGTGGTTTTTTTTTTTTTTTAATGAATCCGAAATATAAAATACTCAAGTGAATTAAGGGTGTCATTTGGCTCGACGAAAGGGATAGCAAGAAAAATGCTAACTTTCTGGAATGATAGTTTTTTCCCATAAAACATTAACTGTTTAGGTTAATGGTTTTACAACTGTACATGTTTTTCCTATAAGTTTAGGCTTCATTATTTAATATTAATTTTTACGTACAACAACTTATAATAAGAATAAGAATAATAAAAAAAGTGAAAAACGATAACATAATAATGATGATGATGATGATTATTAATTTCATATTGGAACTCGACTGTTTGTTAGTGCTTTGATCCACATGGTGAGTCTTGAAATTTCGAAGTTATACTTTAAGAGAAGTCCAGAATTGAGGCTTTTCTTTTTTCCACATGGCCAATGTCTGTTGGGTCGAAAGTTCCTACATGAATAAAGAATGATGTAGCAAATATAATACCCTTTTTAGGGGTCTCCAGTTAAAGGAAGGCTAAATAAGTCAAACAAAAGTTTCCATGAAACAACATCTATAAATGGAATCTAGTGTGATTAACAAAATAGCCCTTATTAAGTATCTATAGTAGCATGTATCAGAATGCCTGTAAAATTGCAAAATCATAGACAATAACGCAATTATTACTGAAGTTAGATTCTTTTAATAGCTTTATAAAAAAAAATCATTAATAGTAAGAAAACGTATTCTACATCTCAGCTACTTTGCATGAATGCTACATCTCAGCCATACAAAAGGGTTGTGACTGACAATATTTTCCTCATTCTTATGCAAATCCCTCAAAGTCCCTGACTTCATTAACAAAGACTCCTCTGTGGGAAGCAATTCGGACACTGCTAGACCACGATGATCCATTTTCAACACCTGTTTACTCCCCATGCACCAAACCCTGTCTTGAACCCTCGCACTCCTCATGAAAGATCATGGTGTTAGGATCATTTTACCTTTTTCGTCTCAGAAGAAAATGAGATGCAATAAAATATACAAGCAAAACGAAAATATAAATCACTCACAACACAAGATTTGCGTGGAAAAACCCCAATTTGGGGAAGAACCACAAAGCTGTTGAGAAAACTTTCACTGTCTAGAAAACCTCGTCAAAGACAATTTATAATTTTTGGAATGTCTCCCTTTTCACATGTAACCCTAGAATAAAACATATAAATACCCCAAAAAATCCTAATACATAATGGAGATTGTTCAGATCCGGTCCGGTATACAAAACCGTTAAAAAAAATGGGTCAAATTTTTTTCCCTGAAGAGCACCCAAACTTTTCTGTATTTGGGTTTTTCGGGTTGTATCTGAGTCAAATTCGGGTTAAAAAAATATGATGTTAACTCAAATCAAACTTCAGACATTACAATTTCCCACTTAAAGTTTGATATCCTATTGCATCTCTTGTGTTTGTGAACACCATTATGTCCTTGATGTGATTCCTATCTCTTACGGCTCAATTGCTCTGTCTTCACACTTGAAGACCAACTAAAGATTTGTATAGCTCCAGTTTCACTGTCATTACTGTCTTAGTGAACATATCTGCAGGATTGTCATCTGTATGGATCTTTTCCAACCTCAACACATTTTCTTCTAGAAGCGAACGTATGATGTGATGTCACCTGTCAATGTGTTTGGTCCTTGCATGGAATGTTGAATTCTTCACAAGATGAATAGCACTTTAGTTGTCACTATGTAACTTCTTGTTGTCCTACTTCTTTTCCAACTATTCCATCAAATTCTGCAACCAAACCATTTTTTTGCTTGTTTTCGTGGTAGCAATATATTTCACTTCAGTACTTGAAAATGTCACTATCTTCTACAACTGTGACACCCAACTAATAGCTATAGAACTTCAGGTAAAGATATACCATGTAGTACTTCTTCGTTTATCAAAATCTCCTGACAAATCTGAATCCACATAACCTTATAGGTTAAATCCAAATCCTCCAAAAATCAATGTGGCTTTAGAAGTTCCTCTTAGGTACCTTAGAAACCATTTTACAGTCTTCCAATACATCTTTTCTGGCTTGCTTAAAAACCTGCTAACAACTCTCACTGAATGGACAATATCTGGTCGTGTGTTAACCATAACATACATCAAACTGCCTAATACTGATGCATATGATACTCTGAACATGTAATTTATCTCCTCTTAAGATTTAGGAGAATGCTTCTTGTAGAGTTTGAAATGCCCCGACAATGGGATACTAATTAGCTTAACATTTTGCATGTTGAACATTTTTAGGACTTTTTCAATGTAGTCATCTTAAGACCTCAACATGTGATTTTTCCTATCTCTTGTGATTCTCATACTAAGAATCTGCTTAGTTGCACCCAAGTTCTTTATCTCGAACTCCCTTGACAACATATCATTAAAATTATCTATCTTTTGCTTGTTTAATCTTGCAACAAGCATATGATCAACATATAAAAGCAATATAATGTAATTGTTGGCATACCTCTTGATATAGCAACAATGGTCCGCATGACATCTTCTAAATCCATTTACTATCATGAATTTGCCAAACTTCAAATACCATTGTCTTGGTGCTTGCTTCAACCTGTATAAGCTCTTTTTAGCTTACACACCATTTTTTCATTCCCTTCAGTAATGTAACCTTCTGTTTCATGTAAATTTTCTCATAAAAATCACTATAAAGGAATGCAGTCTTCACATCAAGCTGCTCAATATGTAAATCTTTTGTTGCCACTATGCTCAACACTGTCCTAATAGTTGTCATTTTCACATCTGAAAAAAATAATTCGAAAAATAATCTATTCTTTTTCTTTGCTGACATCATTTAACCACCAACCTGGTTTTATATCTTTTGGTCCCATCATTTTCATCCTTCAACCTAAAAACTCATTTGTTGCTCGACTCTTTTTTGTCATTTGGTAGTGGAATTAAGTCCCATGTTTGATTGGATATCAGAGACTTCATCTCCTCATCCATTGCATGCTCACACTCAGTCCGAGAATCCACCTTTAATGCTTCTTCATAGCATTCCGGCTCACCACCATTTGTTAACAAAAATAATATATAGAAGGAGAATATTGTTGTGTTGGTTTAGGTGTCCTGGATGACCTTCTTATTTATGGAGTAAGTGTTTAAGGCAATATTTGTTAATCCCCATGTCCTTATGTATTTGGTGCTTCATTCTCATTCACAACCTGCACATCATCATAAAAAATCTCCTCAAACTCTATAAATTATTTGTTTGCTTGAAACAATAGTTTTGTCCTTATACAAGACTTTCTCATTGAATACAATGTTTCTACTCCTTATGACTTTCCGATTTTCATCATCCCAACACCGGTAGCTAAATTCTTCTGACTCATATCTAATGAAAATACACTTTTTTGATTTTGGATCTAGCTTGTCCCGCTAATCTACATCAACATGTACATAAGTCATACAACCAAACACTCTTATGTGTTCAAGATTTACTTGTTTTCCTATCCATGCTTTTTCTAGGAGTCCACCATCCAAAGGTACTGAAGGTCCCCTATTCAATAAATATGTTGTTGTGCTAACAGCATCCACCCAAAATTGTTTGGGCAAACCTGCATGTACTCTCATGATCCTGACCCTTTCCACAATAGTCTGGTTCATTCGCTTTCCCACACCATTTTGTTGTGGTGTATTAGGGACTGTTTTCTCTTTTCTGATCTCGTTCTCTACACAGTAATTTTCAAATTCCTTATTATAGTATTCACCTCCATTATTCGACCTAAAGCATTTAAGCTTGCAACATATTTCATTCTCAATAACAATTATCCATTTTTTGAATGTCTCAAACACATCATACTTATGTTTAAGAAAATAAACTCATAATTTTCTAGTTGAACCATCAATAAAGGTAACAAAATAACATGAGCCACCAGTAGAAGATATATGAGCTGGTCCCCAAAAGTCAGTGTAAACCATTTTCAAATGCTCCTGCTTGATTGCCCTTGCACCCTAAGTGAAGTTGGCTTTTTTTTCTGTTTTTTATAAACACAATCTTCACAAAACTCTAGGTCTAATGCCTTTAAACCTAGAAGCTTCCCTCTTTAGTGGAGAATATTCATTTCTTTTTCGCTCAAGTGTCCCATCGTACAATGCCAAATATCTGAATCTACATCCTTAGTTGTAACTGAAATAGAGGTAGATGTATTTCCCGTCAGGTAGAGTGTCCCTTATTTCTTTTTACAAGCTACAACTAAGGCACCCTTTGTGATTTTTCATGATTCTCCTATGAAAACTATGTTGTAACCTGAACTTGTAAGTTGGTTTACTGAAATCAAATTTCTTTTCAAACAGGGTACATGGCGTACATCATTCAACATCCGTGTATCCACATTTGGTAGACTATTTAGAATATCTCCCTTGCCCACTATATTGCAGGTTTTATCATCTCCCAAAAACACCTTATCAAGGTCACCTTGCATGTAGTTCTTGAGATGTTATTTGTTTGATGTGGCATGGAAGGACGCTCCTGAGTCAATCACCCATGACTTTGACTTGTTGTCCAAAGCTAGAACTAATGCATCTTTAACTTCTTCAACAATATTTACAGAAGCCACATTATCTTTGTTGTTGGTACCATGTCTATTCTTCTTTAGAGCCCTACAGTCCTTTTTCAAGTGTCATTTCTTCTCACAATTCTAACATTCCACCTTAGGTTTTTCAGATCTTGATTTGTCTCTTGACACAGATCTACCCTGATTCTGGTTCTTGTCAGTTGTTCTTCCTATTCCTTTCATATTCAAAGCATTGCCTGAAGTTTTTCCTGAGGATGTGGATTTTATGTGAACTTCTTCACTAAGAATCACACTCACCACGTCATCATACTTCATGGGGTTGGAACCCAAAGAATTACTAACGGTCATTACCAAAACATCCAAACTATTTAGTAAAGATGAGAGAATCAATAAGGTCTTAACCTCATCAAAATTGATTCCAACTGAGGTTAATTGGTTGGTAAATGTATTGAACTTGTTCAAGTGTTCAACCACAGTCAGCACCCAATTTTGACTCAGGGACTAGAGGTTTCTTTCAATGGGCAGCACCAATTCTTTAGAATAGGCCTTTAGGTATACTTGAAAACCAAGGTGATTAGATAAACTCCCATTTTTAGGCTATTCTCATTCTTTCCTAATCCGGCACCCTAAACCCGCGATGATCATGTTCATTGATGTTAAAATCCAAATATTCTACATTATTGAGGATTTCGCATGATCCATCAAACTAAGAAAAGTGGTCACATTATCAGTTATAGAAATATGATCACATGTCAAGAGATAGGATGATCTAATTCGAAGAGGATTAGTTTGTGTCATTAAAGCCCATGCAAGTTCAAGACCAATGTTGAAGATCCCTACATTGTTAA
>JAOXJP010253440.1:0-21738 GCA_025762735.1 Platanus orientalis | reverse complement strand
TGGGGAAGGTGACATGACAGAGACTGACGAGGGAGAGCTAGGCAAGAGATTCAAGGCTGCAGCCATCTCAGCAGCAGCAGCAGCAGTTGAGCGAGGAGAAGGCACAGCAGAGCCTGTGGATACAAACAAGGGACGGAGCTCCTCAGACGTGTGCGCAAAGAAGCAGACCCGTCGCATGCAACTTGTGCCATCCTTGCAGAGACGTGTCCTGTACTGTGCCGGATGGAGCCAGCACTCGAACACCCCATGAGCATATTCACATAAATCACCTCGTCTGCAAGCCCCCTTTCGAAAATCAGGACAGGGCACGCAGCTGTAGTGGAACTTCCTAGGATCTCTTCTGCGAGCGTTCTCACCGGGGTGAACAAAGGGGCACTCAGTCCAATCATGGGAGTAGGCCCGAGAACAAGGTCGGACCTTGAACGAGAACATGCGGAACTCATCTGTTGCATAGATGCTGTTCTTAATATCAGGGAGAGATGGGTCAATCGGATATTCTTTCTTTTCAGATACTAAAGACGCAGGGAGCTCGTTAAAGTTCATCGTCACTGGAGAAGACGATGAATCCGATGCAGATGATATGGATCCGTTGTCTGGCGATGACGAGAGTGGTGGAGAATTGGAATTCGATGTGGCCGCGGAGACTCGAAGATCACGCTCACAAATAGACCCCTCAGAACCATTGTTTGTGAGAAGCTCTTCAAGGTCAATCTTCACGTTTGGGAGCTTGGGAGACGCAACAATAACATCAGCGGGTCGCCTTCCATTGGCATCTACACAGTTTGAATCCGCACCCGCCTTTAAGAGTAACTTGACAACATCAACTGCGTTTGCAGATCCACCCGAGGCAGCACAATGGAGGGCAGTACTCTTATCTGGGCCGCAGGAGAGATTTACATCGGCCTCAGATAAAGAGAGGAGGAGCTTGAGGACATCAACACTACCGTAGGTGGCGGCGACCATCAAAGGGGTTCTGTGCTCGAGTACCATCTGTTTTGAACCCTTCTGACGACCATACCAGAGTCCGATCTCATCAACGGCAGAAGCATCACGCTGGATCGAGCGCTTGACGGCTTCGAGATCATTGTTAGCAGCAAGCTCAAGTAAGCTGGAAAAAGAATCATCAGTTTCGACAGTCAAGTGATTCATGTCTTTAGTGGTAGATTTGCTTTCTTCGGCAGATGACGGCGACGGCGACGGCGACGGCGTAGATTTTACGTGTTCAGGACCACTGCACATGCTTCGATCAACTGGAAATCCACCTGAGGGGAAAGGAAAAAACACGCAGCCTCCCTCACAATTAATCTCGTAGCAAGAAGGAAGAAAATCGAAAGCGAGACGCTTCGGTCTCGCCTGCAAATTGCTAACTTTGATATATTTAACAGCCTAACAAAACCCTTTGGCGATTTAAAGAAGACCAAAGAAGAAGATAGATAAGCAAAAAGAAGACGAAATCACGGAATTTTGAAAAGATAATCTTCAAAGCTAATGATATCAAGACTGCGAAACGGTATCGACCTCGGACACAAAATCTGAGAAGAGACCCTTATAAAGTAAATAGAAAAATATCTATAGACGGAAATGTAGTGAATAGCATATCTTAGGGATAAAATATGTTTATTAGGAAAGAGGGAAATCGGCAGAGCCGCAGAAGAACTCTCGAGAAGATTGTTAATTATTGCTTAAGTTCTGTAACCGTAACTAAATTTTTAAGACAAGTAAAAATAAGATATATATATATATATAAAACAGACAAACCGAGAAATTACTGTAAAATCTCAAGCCAAATCGTTACATACATAAATATCCAAACAAATTAGTTGTCACCCAGATCAAAGAAAAAAAAATCACTAAAGATGAAATAATCACTTAATTGAAGTCACGATTATGCCAAAAATTACAAAATAAACAACAACAAAAATGCACATCTCCATGAAAATTATAAGAAGAAATCCTGAAAACGAAGAGAAAATCAACAAATTTTAAACATTAAATCAAAATATTACAAGACTAATCACTGCTTGCTAGTATACTAAATACCTAAAAAAAAAAAACAGGTTTTCACGAAGATACAAGGACTGAAGCATGAAACGAGCATTCAAAACCGCACATTCATAAACCTATTCACCGATCTCTAAGATGCAAAATATAAAAATAAAAAATATAGTTCAATTAACTCTCAGCAACAAATTCCGATCATCAAACACTATAGATTCAAGGAAAGGGAAGAAACTACTCACCGATTTCCAAATTCTGAAGGCTAAAAAATTAACTAAAATGCGATCAAGAACTCCATCAAACTCCACAGATCTGCAGAGAAACCTTCCTTAGATCTTCACGAATTTGAAAAGCGTAAACAGAACCAAAGACCGAAATCCGAGAACGCCTCGAAAACCAGATGGCGAGAACGAGAAAATCGGGACGAAGTACAGAAGGAAAAAATGAGAGATTCGATCGCCATGCTCAGTTCCAACACACAGCGAGGCTTTTGTTGAAGAACACGCCCATCCAATCGATAGAAGAGAGAGGGAGACGGAGAGGGGACACAGAGACAGAGAGAGGCAGAGACTCCAAAGTCTCCAAATTAAGATGAAATGAAACGATCTGGAAATGAAATTAAATTTGACTAAATTAACTTTCACTCTCGTCGGACCAAATTTGCCTGGAAACACACACCAAATTCACTCGACATGAGAGTTAAATTCCGGAGTTCAAACCGGTGGGGCCGGTAGAAAGGTGTGGAGTTTACTGGTTAGGTGACATCCGTGTAAGCTGGGAGATTGTGAGCTCCAATCTTCTCCTTTCTTAACTGGAGAGAAATCCCACCAGTTTATCAAATTACCACTCTAAACCACTGATAAAGCAATTTTAATGTGATAATCAAGCCATCTAAAAAGCGATTTTTTTGACTCAAGATCATCAAGTCCTTTACGAGTTGAGCTTTTATCCGACTGAGTTTAGTGTGTAGTTTAAGTTGAACAAACTCAATTAGTGGCTCAGCCTCAACTCGGCAAGCTTCAAACAGACCTCAAACTCTTTTCAGAAAGAGCTCGGTTCATTAACAATCTTGCGTATCCCATTGAACGTTGATGAGACCAACGTATGTTATTCTTTCTAATTAATTACCGTTCAATAGGCGGGAACAAATGTCAAATAAATAGCCTTTTAGTAGGCATTCCAAAGGGTCATTGCTTTGGTTCAATGGTAGTGATTTAGGCTGCCAACGTAAAAACACACAAGGTCTGTCTCCAATCCGGCCCTCCTATCACTCCATAGTTATGGGATCAACACTTGGAAACATTCCAACACATGCATTTTTCAGGATCCTATCAAATATAACTTAAGCAGTCTAACCCTTAGGACGGATCCAAATTGAAAACCACTTGTAAGACTAATGGCAATCAAGATAATAAATAAATAACTGGATTACTTGTAATATGTGAAGTTTGATTTGGGTTAGCATCAGGATTTTAATCTGAAATTTGATTCGAATACAACCTGAAGAAAAACCTGAATATGAAATTTTTCGGGCAAAGGTAAGCAACATGAATCCTTTGTCTATGGGGGTCCAGGGGCGAAGCTGTAGAAAAAAAAAATTTGGACCCATTTTTTATCTTATCCGCATATGTATTAAGATTTTGAGGGGTATTTATATGTTTTTTTCATTTTCGGGTTGCAGGTGTTGAGAGAGTTTCTTGTAAATTGTCTTGGACAACCTTTTTTTTTTCCTAATAATGAGTTTTCTCTATGGCTCCATGGTTTTTTCCCAAACTATGGTTTTCCATGTAAATCGTGTGTTGTGCGTGATTTCTTATTTCATTTTATTTGTTGATTTATTGCATTTCGTTTCTTCTATAATGAAGATGGTAAAATGATCCTAATAACTAGTATCAAAGCTAGGTTTGTTTTGAGTGGGAGCAATGGCGATAGCAACAACAATGGAGGACCACGCACGGTTCAGTGTTGAAAAATTCAACGGTATGAACTTCGACTTTCTGAAAGATGTAAATAAATGATTACCTCTACCAGAAAAATCTCTATCAACCCCTTAGAGGAAAGAGTAAAAATTTGACAATGATATCAGATGCAAACTAGACAGTACTTGATCACAAAGTCTTAGGTACGATTTGTCTTTCATTATTTTCGTCAGTAGCTTTTAATATTTCTATTGAGAAAATCACTAAAGACTTAATGTCAACTCTTTGTCGAATGTATGAAAAACCATCGGCTTCCAACAAAGTATTTATGATGATGAGACTGTTTAATATGAAAATGACGGAAGGTGAAAGGCAAAACTGTGGCTAAACACTTGAATGAGTTCAATACAGTTACTAGCTAATTAACCTCGGTTGGAATCAATTTTGAAAGTGAGGTTAGGGCCTTATTGATTCTCTCATCTTTACCAAATAGTTATGATGGTTTTTTGGTTATGGTTGTCAGTACTTCCTCGAGTTCCAGCCCCATGAAGTATGATAATTTGGTGAATGTGATTCTCAGTGAAAAAGTCCATAAAAAATCCACATTCTTAGGAGAAGCTTCAAGCAATGCATTGAATATGGAAGGAAGATGAAGAACAACCGACAAGAACCAGAATCAGGGTAGATCCATGTCAAGAAGAAATCAAGATCTAAAAAACCTAGGGTAGAATGTTGGAATTATGGGAAGAAATGATACTTAAAAAAGGATTGTAGGACTCCAAAAAAGAACAAGCATGATACCAACAACAAGGACAAGAAAACTTCTATAAATATTGTCAAAGAAGTTGTTGAAGATACATTAGTTGTAGCCTTAGATAGTAAGTCAGAGTCATGGGTGATTGATTTAAAAGCATCCTTCCATGCTACATCTAACAAAGAACGTCTCAATAATTATATGCAGGGTGACCTTGACAAGGTGTTTTCTATGAGATGATAAATCTTGCAATATAGTGGGTAAGGGAGATGTTTTGATTAGTTTGCCAAATGAGGGTACATAGATGTTGAATGATGTGCGTCATGTACCTTGTTTGAAAAGAAATTTGATTTCAGTATGCAAGCTCATAAGTTCAAGTTACAGCATGGTTTTCATAGGAGATTCATAGAAAATCACAAAGGATGTCTTGGTTATAGCTCGTGAAAAGAATGAAAAGACACTCTACCTGACGAGAAATACATCTACCTCTATTTTAGTTGCAACTAAGGGTATAGATTCATATATCTAGCACTACAGGATGGGACACTTGAGTGAAAAGGGAATGGAGATTCTCCACTCAAGAGGAAAGCCTTTAGATTTAAAGGCATTAGACCTAAAGTTTTATGAAGATTGCATTTATGAAAAACAAAAGAAAGTCAACTTGACTAAGGGTGCAAGAGCAATCAAGCATGAGTAGTTGGTATTAGTTCACATTGACTTATGGGGGCCAACTCAGGTATGTTTTATTGATGACTCACATTATTGTTACCTTTATTGATGATTCGACTAGGAAAATATGGGTTTATTTTCTTAAACATAAGTCTAACGTGTTTGAGACCTTCAAGATGTGGAGAACTACTGTTAAGAATGAAATAAGTTGTAAGCTTAAGTGTCTCAAGTTAGACAATGGAGGTGAATACTGTAAAAAAGAATTTAAAAAAATATTATGCAGAGAATGGGATCAGGAGAGAGAAGACATTCCCTAATACACCACAACATAATGGTGTAGCAGAGCGAATGAACATAACTATTTTGAAAAGGGCCAGGAGCATGAGATAACATGCAGGTTTACTTAAGCAATTTTAGGTGGATGCTATTTGCACAACAACATATTTATTAAATCGGGGACCTTCAGTACTTTGGATGGTGGATTTCCAAAAGAAACATAGACAGGAAAACAAGTAAATCTTAAACACTTAAGAGTGTTTGGTTGTATGACTTATGTACATGTTGATGCAGATCAGTGGGACAAGCTAGATCCAAGATCCAAAAGGTGTGTTTTCATCGGATACGGAATTTTCCTACTGGTGCTAGGATGATGAAAACCGGAAAATCATAAGGAGTAGAAACATTGTATTCAATGAGAAAGTTTTGTATAAAAACAAGACTACTATTTCAAGTAAACAAAAGGTGTTTATGGAATTTGAGGAGATTTTAGATGATGATATGATGTAGGGAGTGAATGAGAATGAATCACCAAATACAGAAGGACATGGGTATTAACAGATATTGCCTCAGACACCTACTCCAAAAATAAGAAGGTCATCTAAGACACCTAAACCAACATAACAAATTTCTTCTTCTCTATATTATTTGTTGGTGACAGATGGTGGTGAGCCGGAATGCTACGAAAAAGCATTGGAGGTGGATTGTAGAACTGAGTGGGAACATGCAATGAATGAGGAGATAAAGTTTTTAATATTCAATCAGACATGGGACTTAGCTCGACTACCAGATGGAAAAAAGGCACTAAGCAACAAATGGGTTTTCAGGTTGAAGGATGAGAATGATGGGACAAAAAATATAAGGCCAGGTTGGTGGTTAAAGGATGTCGACAAAGAAAATGAATAGATTATTCTGAATTATTTTCTCCAATTGTGAATATGACAACTATCAAGACAGTGTTGAGTATAGTGGGAACATAAAATTTATATCTTGAGCAACTTGACATGAAGACTGTGTACTCCTCTATTGTGATTTGGAGGAGGATATCTACATGAAACAGGAAAAATGCTACGCACTACTAAAAGGAAGGAGAAAATGGTGTGTAAGTTGAAAAGGAGCTCATATAGGTTGAAACAAGTACCAAGGCAATGGTATTTGAAGTTTGACAACTTCATGACAGTAAACGGCTTCAAAAGATGTCATGCAGACCATTGCTACTACATCAAGAGGTATAACGACAGTTACATCATATTGCTTTTATATGTTAATGATATGTTTATTATAGGATGAAGCATGCAAGAAATAAATAATCTAAAGGCTATGTTGTCAAAAGAGTTCCAGATGAAGAACTTGGGTGCAAGTAAGCAGATTCTTGGTATAAGAATTACAAGAGATAGGAAGAACCATTTGTTGAGGTTGTCCCAAGAGGACTACATTGAAAAAGTCCTAAAAATGTTCAACATGCAAAATGCCAAGCCAGTTAGTACCCTATTGGCAGAGCATATAAAACTTTTCAATGAGCATTCTTCTAAATCCTAAGAGGAGATACATTACATGTCCAAGGTATCATATGCATCAACAATAGGTCGTTTGATGTATGCTATGGTTAGCACGAGGTCAAACATTGTCCATTAAGTGGGAGTAGTTAGTTGGTTTCTAAGCACGCTAGGAAAGATGCACTGGGAGGTTGTGAAGTGGATTCTAAGATACCTAATAGGAATTTATAAAGCAGCATTGATTTTTAGAGGGTCTGGACTTAACTTACAAGGTTATGTGGATTCGGATTTGTTAAGAGATTTTAACAAATGAAGAGTTACTACGGGGTATGTCTTCACCTTGGGTTCTACAACTATTAGTTTGATGTCATAGTTGTAGAAGATAGTGACACTTTCAAGTATTGAAGCAGAATATATTACTGCTACGGAGGCAAGCAAAGAAATTGTTTGGTTGTAGAACTTGATGGAATAGTTGAGAAAGAAGTAAGAGAACAACATGTTACATAATGATAGCCAGAGTGTTATTCATCTTGCAAATAATTCAACATTTCATGCAAGAACCAAATACATTGATAGGAGGCATCACTTCATACGTTCTCTTCTAAAAGAAAAGGTGTTGAGGTTGGAAAAGATCTATACGGATGACAATCTTGCAGATATGTTCATTAAGGCAATCACATCAGAGAAATTAGAGATATACAAGGCTTTAGTTGGTTTTTAGGCATGAAGACAAAGTAATTGAACCATAAGAGATAAGAATCACATCAAGAAAAAAACGGTGTTCACAAACATAGTAGATGCAACAGGATATCAAACTTTAAGTGAGAGATTGTAATGTGTGAAGTTTAATTTGGATTAACATTAGGTTTTCAACCCAAAATTTGACCTAGATACAACCCGTAGAAAAACCCGAATATGGAATTTTTTGGGCGAAGGTGAGCAGCGCGAATCCTTTGCACATGGGCGTCCAGGGGCAAAGCCCCCAGGAAAAATTATTTTGACCCATTTTTATGTTTTTATGTACCAGATCAGATCCGAACCTTAATAGCATATGTATTAGGGTTTTTAGGGGTATTTTTATGTTTTTTGTTCTAGAGTTGTAGGTGTTGAGAGAGATTCTTGTAAATCGTCTTGGACGATTTTTCTTCTTGATAGTGAAAGTTTTATTTGCGTCTTCGTAATTTTTCTCTAAATTAGGGTTTTCCATGTAAATCTTGTATTGTATGTGTTTCTTATTTCATTTTGTTTGTTGATTTATTGCATCTCATTTCTTCTGTGACGAAGAAGGTAAAACGATCCTGACATTACTTTACAGTGAGAGTTTTTCTCCAATGAAATGAAAATAAACAAGACAACCTCTATCCAGTAGTTATTTGAGACAATCATTTGGCTTATGGAATTACCTTTATCTTGGTTTGAATCATCTCTAGCTTGTTTGGATAGATATCACACCACTACCAACTAGCTTGAAAGATTGCCTTGAAAAATACATAAAAGAATAGATAAGTACTTAAGTATTTATATTCTTTATGAATAATGATTTTAGTAAGGAAGAGTATTTATACATTTATCAAAATTCCCTTGGTTCAATATTGTAATGGTGAGGCTTCTCTACGATTGGCGTGGGCAAACGCCTAGGTTAAAGGGTGGCCACATCAACATCAAAAGTGATTTACACACGCCCCCAAAAAGTGAAAATCACTTTTGGCGTTGATGTTTTTGCCTGCTTGACCATTGGCAGACGTGAGCTGAGGTTAGGGGTGAGCGTATAAAATCCTCACCGATATTGTAATCACTTGTTGGATTAAAACTAGGTTGATATCTCTCTAATGAGATTATTTGAATTCGGTCTTATCAAAGGTCACATCCCATGTTAATTGAAAAAACTAGATCCATTATAATATGTTAAAATACATTAATGTGCAATGACACTCAAAATGTGACATGTATACAATAAATTTGAAACTCCAATCAAGCTGGACAGAAGTTTCAATTTTTGGTAAACATGTATTGTAAAAACTCGTTGCATGTTAATGTAGTTTAACTGACTAGAGAGGTTCTAAGTCGAAAGGAAGCAGTTGGATTTCTCTCCATTTGAAACCGAGTTGATTCGATCTCTTCGGACGGTGGGGAAGTGCGGTGACCAGACGGATCAATGGCCGGGGCATATGCGTCATTTTGGTTGATTATGTTGGATTGGAGTAATGACTGGCGTCCGCGAATCAGAGCTGTGTTTCGAGAGTACAGGCGGACTCCATGCATTAGTTAATTTTGGCTAAATGTGGAGTTTAATCGAGAGAAAAGGCATGGAGCACCAATGACAAAGAAAAAAGAAAAAAAGAGATAGAGAGAGGAAAAACAAAGTTTTAAAAAAATTATATTTATAATAAACAATAAAAAAATATATTTAAAGAAGGAAAACCTAAGCCACCCCCTTGACTATAAAGAGCATAAAATATAAATTTAAAAAAAAATCATAAAACCATAATTATAAAAATAAATAATAATTATTAATCATTTTCGGATTCTCGAATTTTTCACCGTGTTTTTAATCTGTTTTGTCTTATTCGTATTCATGATTTAAGTCATTATATTTTAAATTACAACATTACCCTCGTATAAGAGATAAAAAAAAATGTAGTAAAAATATAAGATTGACCAGGAATGAAATTTCGTTTAGCAAAATATAAGATAGACTTATTTCTAGATTTAATAACAAGCCAAAAGGACTTTCTTTTTTGTTTTTTTATTGGGGGTAAATAAATCCATATCTTTGAGAACCGGATCAGACATCAAAATGGTAAGGTGACTGTCCAGGTCCAATCGGGTTTGACCACTGGTTTACATGATTGTTTTAAAAATAAGTAAAATGTAATTAAATACAAAAAGAATAGAACATTTCATAATGCATTAGAAGATTAATGACTGGATTTCTAACTTTTAGACACACAATAAATGTAATAAAATACCAAAAAAGTAAAAATTGAAATTGAAATGAGATTGGAATTTGGAAAGACACATTTATAAATTTTTACTTTTAATTTGTTAAAATAAAAAAAATAAAAATTCGTTGGTTTTATTAGAACTGGATTGATAAAAAAATCAGCCAGTTTTCATTGATTTTACCAGTAATTTTCAGTTTATCTGCAGTTTTTAACATATCATGATTTTAAGTTTCTATAAAACCATTTAGGATGTTGGTTCTAGTCAAATTGGATTGATTTGTTCGATCGGTTTTCAAAACCATGAATAAACCTATAGGACTAAGAATTAGGGCCACGATTGAAAATAGATATAAGCATATCCTTTTTCGTATCCTATTCTAACGGATATTATAAAATTATATTGTATCATAATTGTTTAAATAATTCGGATTTTGGATCGGATTTCAAATATCTAAAAAAAATGGCAATTCCATATATGTTGTCACTGTTGCTATTGCGAGTGCGATCTTCCTTAACGCATGTCTATCATCTCCCAAATCTCTAATGTCATATAGCCTAGCATCAATATTGGATGGGGCAAAACACCATCTCTTCTCCTATATTGTGGGTGTAAACTTTGACCGTTGCGGCATATGTGGGTGCCACCATGGAACAAGATAGAGCTGACATGAAGTAAAGAATTTATATATTTTTAAGGATTTTAGTTATTAGATGATTTAAGATTGTTGGATTAGTTTTAAATCCAACAATCTATTCTCTATATTCTATATATTGTTATATTTTAACAAAACAAATATTTAACATAACGGAACAATATATATCTATATTTTATCCGTTTATAACAGATACTTTTATATAATGGCTTGGATAAACTTATGTCGGATCAGATGCGGACCGGAACACAGTCATTTTTTGGATAACTTGCAACCCCATTAAGAATTACCTTTATATTTACCAAAAAATAAATCATGTACTTCCATGTTCAAGAACACAATGAAAATCTAAAATGAATTAATTTCATTGGAGGTTTCAACTAAACAAGCGCAACCTCCTAGTGTGATATCAAATGTGGGTCGGTAGTTGAATGAAAAGACAGTTATACCCTTTTTATCTGTTAGGGTATGCACCTCCTACAAATTTGGGCGACCCCTCCCCCTAAAAGATTAAAGGCCTGCATCATTAGTGCTGGACTCACAAGTGGGATGCACTCATTAAAACACTAAGGTATGGGGCAAATGGGATTGAATTGGTGATCTTTTTCTAAAATTAGTTTTAAATATAAAAAGATAAATTCATCATAACCTAACCTAAATATGCTACTTTACTTGTCATGAATGCTACCATATCCAATAATCCTTACATATCAATACAAGATTTGCTTAGTGTTGAAACCCTTTTGCTGAATGTCACCCCCGGGCGTTGGCCAAGTGGAGGGAGGTATGAGAAGGCCAATCCTAACATGCATCTAGTTAGGAACTCTTAAGATTTACCATGATGATCATATTACTTTAAGTTGTTAATGTCATTAAGGACATCCCTTTACAAAATAACTTTCAGATCTTCTAAAGAGAAGGCTAATAGTGAAGATACTTTTGTTTTGTCTAAATATCAACTTTTATCCAAACAGCTCAAGGACTGCCAACAGCCCGGTGTGCAAGTGGTTGAGAGATCATCCTTCCTATGCGGATGTCAAGGGATCAATTCTCCAGGTTAATCCAGAGTGTATGGACACCTGATTGGGTTGGTACCCCATTATACTACATGTGGATAGTGGTCTGTAGGCCTGTGGGGCCAAAAAAAAAAAAAAATCAAGAAATGTAAAGACATGTCATTACCTTGTAGTGGTCCCATAACTATAGGGTGTTGAAAGGGTGGACTAGAGATGGACCTAATCTTTAGGTTTTTTGGCACAAAGTGGCTGCTCATGAAACTTAAACCTGCGATTTCACGTTAACAACTCAAGCCATAGCCATTGCACCAAAACAATGACCCTCCAAGAAACGTAGGAGACAGCATACCCCAAAATAGATATAAAAAAAACAAAAACAAAAACAAAAACAAACAAAAAAGCTTAAGAAGAACTCAATATCCAATGTTCATCCCAAGCTTCTTGTTTTTCCTAGTTGATCTCTGATTGCAAAACCAAATTTTTGTGTTGTGCTTGTGCATATGTCTTTACTTTTCCATTAATCTTACAAGTAACAAACATAGCTATTTTGGTGATGAATGAAAATCATTCCATTTTCGTTGAGGCTCATAGGTATTATGAGAAACAAAAATGAAATTGATTCATTTCAAGTGACAATCAAATGCCGAGTTAATGCATTTTCTTTAATACATTTAATTAAGATCATTTCTTTTCTTTCAATAAACCTGTCAATTTAATTATATTTTTAGGTATACTCCTTTAAAAGTTGTCCCTTAAGTTAAATAAAGCATATTGATCAACAGATTGATATCTCCCTTCAATTCAAATGATCCTATCACAGCCATAAACATGAGAGTACTTTGACACCCTAGGCTTGCTTGGTCGCAAGAAGAGTGTTATAGTAAATACATAACAGATAAATAGTTGGGAAATTTATCAAAATGCCCAATATCAGTATTATATTTACATTACCAAAATACCCTTTATCAGAGTGAAGACTATTCGAAGTCATACCACCTTGTTCAAGGTTTCATAACATGTGAAGGTAGTTTGGGTAATTAAAAATAACTGTAGCTCATGAGCAGTATTGAGACTTACTTCCCTAAACTTAAATTTAAAGAGAGAAAAAAATGTAGCCGTGCCCTTGGAGGCAGATGATGGTACGAGATGCTGTACTCATTGTTGGGCCCCCAACCTTATATAATTTTCCAAGGGGAAGGGATGGTTTGTGTCTATTACTTAGACACGCAACATCCGTACCTTGAATACAATTACTATAAATATGGACACATCTCACAAATAAGAAAAGACAGGATCCACCATCGAATTACCGTACTTAAGAGATTTTTTAATGATTGAGTGATATTTTACGGTATGTCATGACATGTGCAAAGGATCTTCTCCTACCGGCCTATGACCTGTTAAGGTCCTGTATGTTTAATAAAAAGTGGCACGAGATGATTGGTGGAAAAAAAAATGAATTATATTTTTCAAATATTATAATTCATTTTTTTTCTCCAATAATAGCCAGCCACCATGTGAGACAGGACCTTAAAACTTTGGATTATTCAAAGGAAATTTTCCACAGTTGAAAAAGAGCAATTGAGATAAGGAGAATAATTCTCTGTGTTGACACAGGCTTATGTACATGCCCGAGATTGCATAGAAGATCTTCTACTGCCTGCCGGCTTATGACATGCTAAGGTCGTGTCTAATAGGTGGCAGGAGATGATGGGCACGAAAAAGTGAATGGCATTTTGTGTCTAATAGGTGGCGGGAGATGATGGGCACGAAAAAGTGAATGGCATTTCGTGTCTAATAGGTGGCAGGAGATGATGCGTGCAGAAAAAGTGAATGGCATTTTCATAAATTACAACTTTTCACTCCAATAGTGTTTTGCCACTGGACTTTAGCAGATCGTAAGTGGCAGGAGAGGATCTAGTTGATTGATTGATACATGATGAAATTTTGAATTTGATGTCTCTCTTTTTACACCTAAACACCTTTTTTTAACCCAAAACACAATGTGTCAGGCTATCAGACACTTTGTTATCACTTTCTTGGGAGAAGTAATCCATGTATATGTAGACTTTGGCTCTATATATTTGGACACATACAATGTATGTTTGTCATATGTCTAGATACTGTCCAACACTCCCAAGTGATTGAACAGGAGTGGAGCCAGGATTTTCACATAGGATGAGCAAGCCAAAGGATTATGTGCGTTCCCTTAACGGATGTCAATGGTGAACTTACAATCAAATGGGAGAGAGGATTGTATCCACTTCTCTTATCTTATGTTCTTCTTTACACCTTGTCAGGGGGAGGGCACATCAACACTAACAAGTGAAATGCACCCCCCTAAAAGTGAAAATCACTTGTTGGTATTGATGTGTCCACCCCCTGACAAGGGGCAGAGAGGAGCATAAGATAAGAAGAGCGGATACAATCCACTCTCATCAAAGGGTGATACATCACATCAAAAAAGTAAAAAGCATCCACAAAAAGTATAAATCACTTTTTCAATGTGACACATCACTTGTTGATTGCAGACACACTGTTGACACCCATTAAGGGGCGCACCTAATCAGATCTTGAGGCAAGGATTCTGAGATTTTAAATCATCTCCAACATCAAATGTACCACTCCATTTACAATCAATGCATGGCACGTGGGCTAACAAAGGGTGTTTGAGCCTATAAACATAAGTTAAAGGAGGGTATTATAGTAAATATACTTGTGTATTTATTAATTGAAATAAATGTTCTATCCAAGATTTGGAGTCTAGTACATCAGTTAGCTTTACATGGAATAAAATGGATAGTGGTTAGATAAAATTTTAAATTCTCACATATTTTATTTCAAATGAAGTCCCTTGGTATCCTGGACACCATCTTAAGCATAATGCACTCTTTGTTTAACATTGTGTCACAGTCTAAGCAGAGACTGGAGTGGTTTCAGTTCGGTCAAATGAGAGGTGACGTGAACTCATTTCCTGGTAAGAGGGGGTGTAACTTATTCCGATCATGGGGTATCCACACATTGAAGGTGGCAACTGATTCCAATCGTGGGGTACACACACATTCAAGGGGCAACTGATTCCAATCAAACATAATATTTTGTAAGGCCCATTTTTATGACAAGGGTACTCACACATTGGGTGAGGAGGGGGGAGGGGTGGCAGCTCCGCCCCTGGGTTGAAGCATCGCCTTTCTTAAAGATGGGTTATGGGTTCAAGCCTCTTCGGTAGCGTATGCTTGCAATTGTGCATTAATGTTGTCTCTCCCACCGTATTGGGTCCTATAATAGACTGGGGATCCTCTATTTATTCTTCTTTTTTTCTTTTTATAAAAATTGGGGATCCTCTATTAAAGGGTATTTTTAAACCTTTGGACATCTCTCAACTTCTAGTACATTTATTCTTTTTGAGAACTCATTGAACCGTATCATATAGTCTTTATTTCCATGAGACAATAAATCGGAGGAAGTCTCTCTCGTACTCTAAACAAAGAATGAGCAAAGGTTAAAACATTCCTTTTTAGTAAGGCAAATGATCAGTTCAAGCACAACATGTTATTGCATAAACAAAAAACCATAGAAAAGACAAAAACCACCCATAGGAAGAGAAAAAACATTTTCTTTCATACAATATTATGAAGCGCTTGAGCTGATCATTTGCCTTCAGTAAGTGGTGAGGTTGTACAAGGTAGTTGAGATGAAGACCCACACCAACTCTTGAAGAATTCCATTTATCGTTTACTTATAATTTTTTTTTTTTTTTGCTCAAACCCTTTATCGTTTAAGTGATCACCATTAACGTATTATTTAAGGGTTTCAATTTTCTCTCACATTCCTTGTAGCTTCCTTCCAAGAAGTACTCCAATGCAATGTATATAGCTAAATCCAAAACTCAATTTCTATGAACATTATCTTGTTTGGGATTATATCGAGAGGTCATTTAGTGAGCAATAGAAGGCTTTGCGAGAAGCACCAAGGCCATTCATTGAGAACTTCTAAGTAATTCAAATTCAATATGAAAAGATGGAACCCTCCTATCTCTTGGATATCTACTCTTCTCTTTAGATTCTCAGAATTTTATAAACCATTTTAAACACAAGTTGGTGTACACATCAAATTTCGTTGCATGGAAATATGTGTTTACAAATTATATATTCAGATTTTCAAGAATTTATTATTTTATGTGGGAGATCTATTTCTCCAAATTTAGATTTTTGAATTTATTAATTACATCTCCTTAATCTTTGATCAAGAATTTTTTTTTTGGGGTAAATTCCTTTGATTAAGACTTGATAGACATAAAGTTAAATAAAAGGTAAATAGAGAAAAAAAAAAAAAAAAAAAGATATATTTTCATTGATGTATTGCTATTACATATACAATGAAGAAAGAAAAGAAAAAAGGGAAATGACATCTTATATGTTTATATGGAACAATCATATATATAAAGGGCTATATGAACTTGTTGAAGCCCAATGTCTTCTTCTTGCTCCTTTTGATATGTTGTGAGCTTTGGAATTGGTCATATAAGACTGGGACCTTTAGAAAACCAACCGTAATGATTTTGTACTTGAGGATTGTAGAAATTCTGATCGAAGATCCCTTCACCATAAAAAATAAAAAAAAAGTTTGCTTTTTTATAGGAAAAGTGTCGTAGGTGGCAGAATCCTTCTAGGATTCTTCATTTGATCACAACTCTGTGATGTATTTTCAACTATTTGTGATATATTCATAACCTTGAACTAGTTCCCATGAGTAGCCTATTTATGCATGACTCTTTATTTTGACTCCTATGAGTAGAATCTATAAAGTCCTTGTTGTCGTTGGATCCTGCAAGTGATGGATTCCATTCTGCACTCTTGATTTTTATCTGTATTAAGGTTTGGATATCTTGAAGAGTTGAAGTGTTTGGGTTGGACTCTACCACTTGTGGAACATACCTTAAGCATTGCACACGTGTTAAGTCATCATATCTGCCATTTTTCATATGTTCTACTAACACGGATTGATTTCTACTCACACAAGTTGATTTGAATATAGGGTTGACACGTGGTGAGCTTCTTATTGCATTTATGCCACGTGTCAAATGTTGTATGATGCTTTTGAAGGTTTTTTTCTGAAGATTTTTTAAAATATCATTCAATGAGTGATATGCCATGTGTCACATTTTTTTAGGCTCTATTCGTAGGAATGGGTTTTATGCCACAGAGGATGATTTTGTGCCATATGTAGCCTATTATAAGCTTTACTCTCAATAATGATTTTTGTACTTATGCGAGTTGCATTTGCCATGTGTCACTGGTAACATCAGCTTCATTATGATCTGTTCACATGAACATTAAATTAACATCGAATCATTTTGTCATTCAGTAGGTAGTCCAGTGTGTCATAAAGTATTGTTACTCATGTGGAATTAAATCAGTGCCAACACTTGGTCATAGTTCTTTTCTGTTTATAGCTTTCCAACCAGACATTGAGATCACTGATTCTAGTTCAAATCCCTCTTGCTTTCATCTATATCTAATTCCATATCGTCTTTCTAGAGATTATTTAATCTAGTTAAAGTTCTTTCCATGCTGTGAAATTTTACTTGCTTTATTTATAAGAGGATCTCCTTGGTTGTTTAGATCAATGGGAATAGGAAGGAGAATCTATACTCAATAACCACTCCTAGACCAAGATAGGATAGAGCTTGTACTTGTAAAAATATTGAAAAACACCGAACCTTGGGATAGGGTGAGGTATGGTTCGTGTAGCTTGTTTGCATCATTATCCATGCAGTTTATTTCACATCAAAGTGAAGTCTGATGCGAAAGAAGTGATTCAGATACTTTTAAAGGATATTTTGTGTCCATTTTAACAACTCTAAACTAATCTTTGAAAACATCTAGAATTTGTCTCCTTGTTTTGTATATGTTACTCATAAATATGTTCCAAGACAATGTAACTAAGTGGCTTAGTGTATAGATTAAAAATCCAAATTGTTCCATACTTGCATTCCATGGATAGAGGGCATGTCTAAGTAGTTATATCCAATGCTAGTTCGAGATCTCCATTTATGAGAAACACTTGGCTTTGCCTATACGCCCTTTAGTGGCAAGGGATTGCACATAAGGATGTAGAAAATTGGGTGAATAGCTCATAGGTAGTGAAATAGATTTGGAGTCATCACCAGCCAGTTAGATACAAATGAGCATCATTGAAATTTAATTAAATTTTTTTTTTTTATCATTTTGTTCTTTTAGTGACTCCAAAGTTTCATTTTAAACAACAGATTTAGTGGGTTTAGAGGTTCGATTATAGTTGAGAAAGGTGTTAGAAACCCCAAAATATAGGCCATGGTAGGTACATTGTGTTACCACTTAGTAGAGTCCTGTGTTTTTACTAAACAATCGCTATCCCCCAGTATGTGCTGCTTTCCTAATCAAAAGATAGGAGAGCACCCCTTTTTCCGAAGTTTTGAGTTCATTTTTCCGAATTCCTTCACTAACCTTGTATCAGGACCTATGGGTTAAGAGACAGTCTTAGGTAGATAGTTTCTATGGGGCATAGGCCTCCCAAAAGGTAACAAAGGTGTGCAAAGATTTTCTTAGGCAAGATTTTCTTAGGTAGGACGGAGATTAGTCCTCGACTACAAAGGCAAAAGGGAGCTTGATTGCAAGACCCACCCATCGAGCAAGGATAAGGTTGTGTTGTTGGTTGTTTATTCAACATTTTGCTCTATAAAGCATAGTTGGTCTTATAGCCATCTTATTGAATTTTCCCTTCAAGTTTTTAGTGGTATTTGTTTATCATACAACACTCCAGAAGCACCTCTCTACTTCAACCATCCCCCTCTAATTCTATGAGCAAACATCATCTACAAAATCTCCTTTCTTGTACACGATTGGACAAGTCCAGTCCTTCTCTATATCTCTCTCTCTTGTAATTACTATTCCCACCCTATAATAAAAATTGTCAATCCAAAGTGTCTATTTTTACTATGTTTATCATACAAATTTGCATTATCTCTCTTGTCTCATCAATCAAAATAACATCATCAGCAAATAGCATACACCATAGCACCTCCTCTTGTGTATGGCTAGTCAACTCATCCATAACTAAGGCAAAAAGATATAGACTTAAAGTAGTCTAATTTTTTTAATGCCCAAACTTAAAGTGTGGAAAATCAAAACTTTTCTTTATTTAAATCAAGAAATATTTTTTTTTTCATAGTCATTTTTTTATGAAGAAATTAAAAGAGCATCTTTAGATTTATGTAAATTTGAAAGTGTTGGATCCAAATGGTTTCTCAATAGACTTTTTCCAAAAGTATTAGGACATTTTAGGAAAAGAAATTTAGATTCAATTATAGAATTTTTAAACAAAAGAACCTTTGTCACAAACATAAAAGGCATTCTTAAATTTGATTCCAAAAATCTAAAATCTTAAATATATAATTTAATGTTACTACATAAGTATTTGTAATGCATGTTATATAATTATATCGAAGACTAGCTAACAGATTAAAATAGCCTTTCCATAAACTATTTTCTCCCATTCAAAGTAATTTTGTTTAAGGTAGGCAAGTCACAAAATATATGACACTTGCTCATAAAAGATTAAGATTCTTAAAAGAATGATTCACATGGCCATAAGAATTAGACATGTGCAAAGCTTATGATAAGATGGAGTGAAGTTTCCTCATGATTTTATGGAAGAGTGGGCTTTAATGAAAGTTTGACAAGATGAATTTAAGATTGTTTTTTGTTTGTTTCTCATTGGTATAATAAATGGTTCTCTAAAAAATAGATTACCTGTTTAAGGCAAGGGAAATCCCCTTTTTTATTTTTATTTTCCAGTTATATGCAGAAGGTTTGTCATCTTTATTAATAAGAAATGATAACAAGGGAAAGTATTCCGAATAAATATTTAACACTCAAGCCCTATCACATCTCATTTAGGTCTACTATCTTGAATGAGATAGAATAAATCTACTCTATTTTCTTATAAAAATGAGAGAGCTTCTCAAGAATTGCAAGGATAGAAATATAAATTGTTTGTTTCTTGCACGAAAGGAGGTAACCTTTTGAAATCAGTTTTAATTGCCATTTTGTATAATGTTATATCATTATTTTTTTTATCTAAGAAACTTTGCATTTCAATAAACTATTTAAAAATATTTTTGGTAGGCCAAGGATAAAAAGGAAGAAAAAATTAACTGGGATTCAATTAAAAAAAAAAAAAAAAAAGGAAAATTTGTAGGAGTCTTGGGATTTAAGGATCTTTATGCCTTTAATTCACCTTTACTAGCTAAACACAAATAGAGAATTCTCCAAAATCTGAAGCTTTTATAGATAAAATTGTTAAAATCCATCTATTTTTTAAATTAATGATTTCATTTGTTCAAAGAAACATTATAACTATTGGGTTTGGAAAAGTCTAATGAGAGGAAATAAGCTATTAAACAAAGGTGTTAGATGGAATATAGAAAATGGTGAAAAAGTGAATACATGGAAGGATACTGGAATGGTTGTTCCATGAGGATGTCAATCTTCTATTAGAAATTCCCCTTATTGTTTAATGCTCAAGGCTACCTTATTTGGCATTTTGATAAGGAAGCCAATTTTACTATTAAATCAGTCTATTAAGTTGAGTAAATTCTATTTTAAGTTCTTCAGGACAACTAAACCACACATTCTCCTGAGCAAAATTTGGAATATCGATATCCCTCCAAAAGTAAGGCACTTAATAAGGATAGCCAACAAAGAGGCCCTCCTAATCAAAGATAATTTCAAAGAATAAGATTTAATACAAGTTCTTTTTGTCCTCTTTATAACTCTTTATAAGTGTGAAATGGAATCCATACTGCATTGTTTAGTGGTGGCTCAAGTATGGTTTGCATCTCCATATCTCTTCAATGTGAAAAATGGTAACTCTATCATTTTTTAATGAATTTAAACAATGGGGAGAGTCTCAAAATGAAAATCATCAAATCACATATCAAGCCATTGAAACTATTTCTATATTGTCTTGGAATATATGGAAAATAGAAATGTTATCCTTTTCTAAAATGATCCTTATTGCTTGGGTAAAATTGTTGTTGCTTCATGTAGGCTGATTCAGGAAATGGAAATAGTCGAGTCCCCAAGAAATGAAAGTAGAACATAACCTGGTTTTAAATGCTCCTTATGATAGGTAAAATTATTGTTGCTTCATGTAGGCTGATCCAAGAAATGGAGATAGTCAAGAGTCCCCACGAAATGAAAATAAAACATGATAAAGATCATAAATTGATCCCCCATCATGATGTCGTGACAAAACGGACCGGATTCGGATTTGTAGAAGTGTGAATTGAAACCAGAAAACAAGAAACACAAAGAGCAATCACATAGACACAAGGTTTAATGTGGTTTGAAAATGATCAAGTACTTCCACTGTGAAGATTACAAAGTAAATTTTATTCCTAAACTTCAAAAACGAAACTCCAAAGAACTCTAAAAAAATCGCCTTTCATAAAACCTATGAGCAGGCCCCTTTATCAGTGGCATGTATCCCAAGAAACCCTACAACATATTACAGTTCAAACACCTAAAATATCCCCCAAAACCGGTTTGGTTTATCGGACCCAATTTGGGTTGACAATACAGTCTGTTAATGGGTCATTTAGATTTTTCTCCGAATCACCCAAATGGGGTGCAGTTCAGGTTAAATTCGAGACAACATCTCAACACATGGAGCCTATAAAGATCAACTTTGATGGGGTAATATAAAAGACATCCAATAAATATGGTCTTAGTGTTGTGATTTTGAGGAATAGTATAAAAAAACTCAAATGCACAAGGTCAGATAGCTCTCATCTCATTCAAGTTGTGAAAGCCAAATGTCAAGTAGCTAGTTTAAGCTTGCTAACAGTCCAATAGTTAGAACATAAAAGAATCATTATGGAAGGTGATGTCACCAGATCCTCTCCTGCCACTTATGACCTGCTAAGGTCCTGTCTAACAGGTGGCAGGACACTATTGGAGGGAAAAAG
>JAOXJP010253420.1:0-21739 GCA_025762735.1 Platanus orientalis | reverse complement strand
CCTTAATTTAAATTATTTGAGGCTTTGGAAAATTATTCTACATCAATTTTTGGTATCTTCTCCTTTGTCCTGCATCAGTTTAGAGACAACACATCTCTGAAAAAGGGCAACTGATGCAAGCAAGGGAGCCCCAAAATCGGAACAAAGACTGGTACAGTCTAGTTAAAACATTATTGACTTCATTTTAAGTGTCTTCTTTTGGGCACTTGACTTCTATTGAGGTTCATGAAGGCTAGCAAATTTAATTGACCTTATTGCAGATCTTTATACGGTAGAAAGTGGAAATTGTTGCATGATTCATGCTCAAAGTGACTTGTATTAGCGACACCTAGTGGAGGATAAAGTTTTCATCTTCTTCGTGTTTAGGTATAGTTGTCTGTTTTAATTATTGATATCCACACTCAAACCTTACTAAAAAATTAGAAAGAAAAAGGGGCACATGAGGTATACAGTTACACGTGAGGTGTGTGCTTCATTGAGATGCATGGGTGGAACATTATAGGAGGATAGGGCCTATTAATTGTTGGATCCAGTGTGGGATATCTGCCATGCCCAAGTAGACTTGATCAAATGATGATTGATTGATTGTAATCATTTTACCCATATCTTTGCAGGTTTAGCATGTGGACTCTTTGTGCTTAAACCTGCAGTTTCATCGGTTGACATGTTACATCTCAACCATGAGGTTGCATGTTTAAGTCAAACTCACTCACCAAATGACATGAAGTTCTGAAGATCTATGTTGAATGGCTTGAGCTGCTTGTGGTGAGAACCTTGTGAACAGTTGAGGTGATCTGACCGACAGGTGGGCCAGCACCCATGAAACTTAGGGACTGAGAAAATTAATAGAGTACAAAGTTTATCTGCAAGCATTAGTTTTCTTTTTTTTCATTTGTTTCTTTTTCGGTCTTGTCTATGAGACTACAACTGCTTTAAGATATTCAACGTTCAACCAGATGATATTAAGTAATAACTTTTTACAATGGAGCATGGGGCCTCTTGGAAAATGAGGCAAGATCCTTTGTAGTTTTTCGCATACCATCCTTTGGGGTACTTGTGAGGGAACGACAAGAAGAATTTTGGATGATATGTTCCTACTAGCAGGGTTATTGGTAATATCTTGGTGATAGTCTCATTAGGTTAAGAGCTTGGCAGATTTTTGGTTCTCAACTATAATAGAATTCGGAGGAATCAGACAGGCATGGTTCAGAAATCAATCAGTTTGGACAAATATTAGTTTACCCCTATGTTGATGTATTGTTCTTTGTATATCTGATATTCACATATATTAATCTAAGTGTTGTCTTCAATTCTATTTCAATGCATATTACCCTTTGTTACTAACATTATTTAATTCTATATCTTACCTAAAAAACAAACAAAATATGAAAGTAAAAAAAATAAAAATGGTATCATTCTTGCAAGCATTTTACTTCATAACAAATTCACAATCACTTTTGGGCCTATAGGTGCTAATATTATGAAATGCACTTTTCTGACAGTGCAAGTGGAGAAACCTTATAATTGAGATATCATTGTAATTATTGCAGGCAGATATAGATAAAGATGGGCACCTAACCTTGACAGAGATGATTGAAAGCCCATATGTATTTTATAGTGCTATTTTCAATGATGAAGACGAATATGATTATCATGACGAGTTCCGTTAGTTGCATCTAAGGTGAGCATGAAAGATCTTTTCACTTTAAAAGATGGAATGGTTTTCATTTCTTACAGTTATTAAATTTTGTTTTGGAAAAATGATTCAGAAAGCACAGTTTTACATGCCTGACGGTTGTTAACTGTCAGATTGGAATCTACATTAAACCCCATACCTGTGCTTGTACTGGCATGATTCCCCTCCGATTCCAATTGTGGGTTGACAATTTGACAGCACGTTTGCACATATGAACATGCTTTTGAAATCACTTCACTTGTTTTATTTTCAAAAGAAACATTGCCCCATGATGGTTCCTGCATGATTTTTAGGATCTTGTAATAGATTTGCAGGAGAGTAACACCCCTTTAGAATTCAAATTCTTGTTTCAAGGTTTCTGCATCATAATAATTAGTAGGAAGGACTGTCAACAACTTTGTTTTCGTGTGGACCTTGTGTTTCTGGAATGCCATCCATGGTGAGTTCCTATTTCCTTTTCTGTTCCTATCTTTTTATTTATAATTTTCTTATTTTTATTTTTTTGTAGAAGCTGTTGTGCATCTCTGATAATCAAGGCCACCTCATTCTGGTTGCTTTCTACTGCAAAGTCATTCCTGAAGAGTAAGTTTATATTGGGTAGGCAGCTGGATCTATACAAGCTGAACGTTAGTCTGGTTCTTCTCCCCTTCTTTATTTGGGTTACACATTTCCTTTCTATTATTCAGGATATCTACATGTGTCAAGCATCGAGTAAAAATATATGTACCATAGAACTTAATCATTGCCCATTATTTCCCAAGGGTGTAGTGGAAAAGGATAGACCTTTTGATTCACATTCATAGGGTGCCAAAATTGGACATTTTGAATGTATGGGGAGAAACAGGCCTAGTTCCAGAGGACTCGTATCCTCTGTGCCACCTTATGGTGCACCACGGTGAGCCAGACACAAAGGAGGGTGGGGCCCATACACGTTTTGCAGGGTCCCACTCCCCTTTGTGTCTGTGGCGCACCATAAGGTGGTGTAGAGGATACAGCTCCAGTTCCAGATTGTAGTTTAATTCTCTACATTCATGGACCCAATTTCAGTCGCCAAATGGATTCTGACATTCCAACATGGTAAAATGCATAAAAAATTTGGGGGGAAAACTGGCATCTTTGGGGTTACATAACCTCATATATATATATATATGAAATCTGCATATGACCATTCAAGTTTAAGACCATTGCTTGGAGGCGCCAGTCTGAATGTTAGCAAAAGCATGGACAAAGAAGAAAAAGATGGATTTTTTATTGAGAAATCTAAGCATAATATGATTGGGTTTATTATTTTTATGGGGGGTGGGGAGTGGGGGCGAGGTGGGAGGGGAACACAGGATAACCTATAGGGTCGATTGATCCTGCAGGTAATGTACCCACTCAAAAGTGTTGAACAATCATTCTGATGGAGCTCCATCAGAATAACCCAAATTCATCAGTCAAAAGTAAAGTAGATTCAGTAACTCAGAATATGGCCTGAAAATCAGTCTGGTAAAATTGAGATAGAAGTCCTACATTGGGTTTGAAGACCGCAGTACAATTTGTGGAAAAATAGTTTTTGTAGTGCACTACTAGTCCCAAAAATTTCGGGTCAAAAGTGATATTATGATTCATTGAAGTAGGTGATGCAACCTTGCCTATGTAAACAGATATTCGGCACTATAAAATTTAAATGAGAAGAAATTTCATCTAAACGATAGTCAGTTTGCAATAATTCTGATGGAGCTCCATAGATGCTCTCTGCAGTATATTAACACCTCGAACATGATTATTGATGTAACAAAAGAAAAATCAGAAAAAAAGAAGAGAGAGAAGAACTAAATCAGCTACAACTGAATGGATCTAGAAACAACACCAATTGGTCCCAGGGTTTTCCATAGCACCAATATAAGGAAGATGGATGGAGGCAAAAATTTAAATTCCCAAAATTTATAAGTATCAACTATGTTACAGATAGAAGTCTCCTTTTATGGCCTCTTAAATTGTTTAGTGCTCAACAAAAAATGTAAATGCTCCTAAAACTATGTCTACTGCATTTGAGGAAACTAGCAATATCATCCATATGTCGATCGTTTCAGAGATTCCCGCGTTGATTGCTTAAGTGGCTTTCATGCTAGCAACCGTTTCCCAAGGAGAAAATTACAAATTTTTTAAATTTTTGATAGGTAAGTAGGTGAAAGACAGGTTTTGAACCCAGTTCTGTGGTACGATACTCACTTACTTTACCAACTTAGCAAGCTGGCATCTTCAAAATTAGAAACTTTTGCCCAAGGTGGACTAAAATAAATTACATTAAAGGGGATGTGACTATTGTCTGTTAGCACAAGCATAGATAGATAGAAGAGACTATTGTCTCTCGAGAGATCCTTCAGTGCCTCTAGGAGTGCAAGTTGATGCCTTGCCGATATTGTTCAACCAATCTCTTGCCGACTGCAAGTATTATAGCCATAGCTTCGATCTCGAAAGTTTACTATATCCATTAGTAGTAAGGAAGAAGAAACCACCTGTAGCTTGGAAGATCCAAAAATGATGAAACCAGAACAACACCATGATGATATAGACAACGAAAGGTCATAAAACAGATTAGCAAATCTATGGCTGACGGATGAACTATATCCATTAGTAATAAGGAAGAAGAAACCACCTGCAGCATTGAAGATCCAAAAATGAAGAAAGGGTGCTTTCTAGAAAGATTCAAGCACCAAGTAGACTAGGAAAAAATTCTTGAAGAGCGGCCGTGGTCCTTTGACAACAACTTGATCATCTTCTGATAGGAACCTAAGTTCTATCAAGCAAAATATAAATAAATAAAAAGAGAAATAGATAAGAAAAAACTCACTTTGAAGGTGAGGGGTGAGGGACCTCTACCAAGAACAAATGCTTTATTTTTAATTAATGAATTTTCTTTTTTCATTGAAAATAGCTAGTAGGCTTACAATTATATACCCCTCTTAGCAATAGAAAAAGAAATTGCAAGAAAGGAAAAAGAAATTATAGCAGTCCATAATGGACTAAATCTTTTTGAATAGAAATAAAAATAACAAAAAAGTAAAGAGGTGAACGGGCATGAGCGAACGGATCATTCCTAAATAGAACTAACAAAAAAAGAAGTGTATCATTCTTATCGGGTGGCTCTATTTATTTCCTAAATAGAAATAACAGAAAAGGAAGCCCATATTATCAACCTTGTCCTCACGGTTGACCAACAATGAATAGTATGCTCGGTCTTCATATTCATCTTACACAAAATCAATCTTATCTGGTGGCTTTTCTATCGGCTCAATAAGAAATAATTATTTTTGTTTACAACTAAACAGTGACCCTTTTGCCATTTTTCATCACAATGCCAACAAAGTCCATGTGCCAATTTTTCATTAAGTTCCTCTCGCATAAACTATTTTATGGGTAGGTTTTGGCTTATTGCATTACCATTTGATGACCTTATCTTAATTGTCTTGCATACTTGAGTGACCATCTCATTGTGTTTTCAACGATCATATTTAGCAAGGTGTTCTTCTTGCAATCGAGTGAAAGATGAAAGTCCAATTTTAATCCTAGAGGGGGGGGGTGAATAGGATATTTGAAAACTATTTTTAATTAATCCCCACTTACATTTCCAATATAAGGATACCCAAATGTAACTTGAAAATTAATGCACTTAATGATATAAATTAATTCTTTAAGATTTACAAATGTAATGATATGACAATGTTCAATTTTATCTTTCAATTAGATGTGATTCCTAATCAATTTCAAGAATGAAGGATTATCTAATGATTGCTACACATGCCATACTAGAATAGAAAGAGTAGAGACAATTATACACTACAAACATTCACAAACAACACAATATTTATAGTGGTTCGGCACACGGCCTACATCCATTGTTAAAGTTCACCACCAATCTACTAAATTTTATTTATATTGAAACAAGTTACAATCAAGGATAAAATTCAAAACCTAACTACTTGCATTCCTAGTGATTGCCTTAATCACTTGCAAGATCTACACTCGGTGTTTCCAATGGTTGCTCCTTGTAGAGCTAATGTGCTTTAGCTTTCCACCAAGCTCCCAAGAGTTGCCTTTTTTGCTTCTTGGAGCTTCACACAAGGATTTACTTGCGAGTAAACCCTCTTCATGCTTCCCTCTTTGTGTTCTATGAAGAATGATTGCTAGGAAAGAACTTTTAATGACTCTTCTTAAATATTGAATGGAAGCTCATAAATGAGAGTCTTTGGTGGTTGGGAGGATTGAATACCTTCGCTTGATCTTTCTCTCTTTCAAGATTTCTTTGTGTATGTTAGAGAGCTCTTTTGAGGCTCTATTATACTTATAGGCGATGAGTGTATCACCCCACGTTGTATTTAAAGGGTAAAAATATAATTTAATATGTAAGGGTAAAATTATCATTTCACATGTTTAGAAAGACCTTAGAGTGGTGTAGGAATCCTTTGAACCAAGTTAGAAGTCTAGAACCCAAGTTCAAACTTGAACTTATTGAGTTTGAGAGTTGTCTCAAAAGCGTAATTTGGGTAACTTCTTGGATACACCAGTATCAATCCCAAGAGAATCTAAGTGTAACCCATATACTAGTGGAAAGGTCTTTGAGTCTACTTTTCAATACCTCAAACGATGCATAATTCAGAGTTTCCTAGAGAAAATCAATGAACTTTTTCCACAAAAGGGGTAAAACTAGAAAAAAGAACTTAGTAGCGCGAAGGCTCACCTGGGGAGGTGAGGGCTCGTCCAGGGGGGTCCGAGGGCTTGTCGGGGGAGGTGAGGGATCACGGTGGGTGATTGTGAGGGCTCACCTATTGAGGCGAGCGCTTACCAAGGGGGGCCCGAGGGCTCTCCTACCAAGGCAAGGGCTTGGGGTCTAGAAAACCAAAAAATAAAAACGAGAAAATGCCCCCAAAAAGTGATTTTATGATGTGACACTTGCTCGTTGGTGTCTCACACATGTGGGATATCATCATGGACAAGTTATACCTACTAATACTTTAATTAGGTCATTTAGCCTCATTTAAACAAAGAGGAAAATGGCTAAAGAGGTTTAGGAGCTAAGTGTTGGAATTCTTCCCTAATTGGGTAAGTTTCATTCCCAACTCTAAAAATTTACTGAGATAGCTTATTTTCCTCCTAGATTTTCTTGCTTTATCTAATTTATTATAAACTTACATCATTTTACAGAAGATAGAGGAAATGAGAAATAGATATTGGAAGATTTTGGAGCTTAAATAAGAATGGAGACTAAGTTTTGATGAGTGTTCATACATGATGTGCTACTTCCTTTGTTTCTTCCACTATTTCTTCATGGTTATTCTTCCTTTTGGCTGGTATTTTAGTCTCTTTATTATTTGATTGCTTTGTTTTAAAGTTTGGAGGATTAGTGAGTCTTTAAGTTGATTACTCTACTTATTTTTCTGCACTCTCCTCCCTTTTTGGTTGTCATTTTAGGTGAGATTACAAATTTTCATCACTTCTTGCTAGAGTTATGTAAGTTTGGTGATTCTACATACTCCATAGGATGATTCCTTCCATTATGCTTTGTTAGAAGCGTTGAATTATATGAAATTCTAGATTATGTATGTGTATTGCTAGATCTACTCCACTTTGAGCATGTGTTGGTTAAGATTTAATCATTCTCTTATACTACCATCATGAATTCATTGGATTCCTAAGTTTACCTCTATGTTTGAATGTAAGAAGAATGGATCCTTGTGAAATTAAAAAGGAAAAAATGATTTTTATTCTATATGCTTGATGTTTGCCTCGATTTCTCTATACTTGAGATTTCTATTCACATCATTATTGCCAGTTGGTAGTCTTTTCTTAATTTAATTGGCTCCAAGCCTTGTTTCTTGTTCTATTTTATATGCTAGTTGGTCATTGATGCTTTTATCATGCTTTCCACTTGATTATATTTATTTAGACTTAATTTGATGAGCTTCATGTTAACATCATTTCATTTACATATCTTGTTTGTAACTTTTATCTTATGGTTGGTTTTGGAAAATTAGAAGAGGAATTTCTGAGCATTTGGTTTTGGTGTAAGTATGAGTTATTGTTTGCCGTTTGGTTTTAAGTATGGGCTTTACATGGTCTCACTTATAAGTTTTTACTACATGGACATATCTTGCATAGTATCCTTATGTAGTTATACACTACTCAATATATACATGGATTTAGAGTACTATTCACTTTCGAGGTTTTGATTTTGACCCAATCACCAGGACTTAATAATAGGTGAAGATGACACTAGTTGCTCATCAATCCTTGATGCCCTGGAGGATTTTCTTGGCTAATCTTTGACACCCCGGGGGATTTTTGCGGGCTAACCCTTGATGCCCTGAGGAATTTTTGCAGGTTATATTGTTCTTATGACCCTTTCAAGTACCCAATCACTAGGTCACATCAATAGATGAACACGACACTAATTACCCACCATTTTCATATAAGATTTCAGTTTTGTCGGAGACCCTACATGGGTTATATGATTCAGTTTTGTTAGAGACCCTTCATGGGTTATATGATTCCAGTTTTGTTAGAGACCCCACATGGGTTATATGATTTCATATTTTTCAAAGTCCTTGTGAGCTAATCCATTGGGTTTGATACGAGGTGTTTTGACTAGATTTGTTAAGGAACCCTACATGGGTTGAGTTGATTTGATCCGATGTGTGTTTTGTAAGAAACCCTTCAGGGGTTATGTGAGTTTAGAGTTATATTGAACTTCTATGAGCATGCACCTGATTTTGAAATATATTAGCTAAGACAGCTTATTTGAGAGGTGTTAAGGTTTACACGTATAAGTATTTTGTAGTAAGCATTGCATTGCATGTTACACTTTCTTTATAAGCTTTATATTATATGCTTTAGTTATGAACTTTTATTGATTTGGCTTTAATACTTTTAGCACCTTTACTAGAATCAAATTATTGCTATAGTTCGTTTGATTCATATATGTTACGTATGTTCCAATTTGGTATTGAGTCATACTTGTGCATATTCAATTTACTTTGTGGGACACTATGTATGTTCTCTCACGGCTTTATAGCTTACCCATGCTTTTAACACCATTTTAGATGGTGATTCGTAACACGTGCTGACTTGTAGGCCTGGTCTCAGAATTGGTTCGTTGGGGTGAGAGGACTACCTCATTTATCCATTTTCTATTTAGTTTATTTTTCAGCACTATCATGTATGAGACAAGGATCATTTGAGACATGATTTGATTTTGTTATTTAGTAGGATTGATGGTGATGAGATGATAGATGTTATGTGGCCAATTTGAAGGCCTTTTATGACATGGTTTAGGTACTTATAGTTATATTTAGTTGTGTGGTTTGAGATTAGTAGTTATGTGATGGGGATGTGGAGAATTCAAATTACATTCCGCTGCATAGTTTAGAGTGTGTATGCTTATATTTTTATTGTAATTGTTGAACGGATATTTCTCTATGGTTATGTTTCCACTGTAAATATTTTGGTACTTGAGGATAATTAGATAAAAGAAAGAAAAAAATATACATACTATAATTAAGCAAGATAAGTGTTGATGTATGTCAATCCCATGGACAAAATGTGTAATGGTCTATGTCTTGTAAGTGTCCTATGCTTTCACAAGTTTAAGACATGAAGACAAGGGGGTCCAAAGACTTGAAGAAGTGACCAGAGACTACCTTAGACTTGTTCCACCAATAAAGACATAAAACATGCATTGCATAACATTTTGAGACCTTAAAATGAAGGTAGACAAAGTGGTAGGCCCCTCACAAAACCCAAGGAAAGAAGGCTTAAGGACAAGCCCCTTTCGAGTGCCCAAACCAAGATCTCAGGATCTTGGTATTACAATCGATTGTAGATCTCGTAATCGATCATGATGCAATCTATTACAAATCTTGCAATCGATTGTGACCTAGATCTAAGACTCCCGAGAGCTAGGCCTTATAGGTCGTAATCAATTACGAAATAGATCTTGGCCTGACTCCCAGATCTGTAATCGATCAGGAATCTCACAATCAATTGCGAGTATGATCTTGAGTCAAAATCAATTGTGAGATCCATAATCGATTACAAGCCGCAATCGATAAGGGATCTCCCAATTGATTACGAGGGCATTTTTGGTAAAAAAAAATAACACATAAAATTCAAGGCGAGATTTTCAAAATTTGAATTCGAAATCTAAGGCTCTAAAGAGATGCCCGTTTTAAAAGATTTCAATCCAAAGGTTATGGGTGCTACTCACCCCTATAAAAAAGGAAACTTTTTCCCTTTATGGTAAGATATCTCCAACACTTCAATCTACCTAGAGATGGTTATAAAGTTTACTCAAATTGAGAGCCTCCCCCATTGAGAAAAGCACTATTATTCTACTAATTCTGAACTTGAATAGCCAATATCTTACTCAAGAATCACTTTCTCTTTTATCCTCTTGAATACTACTCTACTACTATTGAGGAGAACTTGTGGTGAGTCTTTCCCAAGAAGACGCTCACACTTGGCTGAGCTCAAGGAGCACAAGAGCCAAAAGCTTGGAGCCTGTGGGTAGCTAAGGCAAACTAGCTCAATAAAGAGCACCTCACATTATGCAAATATCAACATCAACTATCTTGTGGTAATATTTGCTTTACTTTGCATTCATTTTCATTCATATTTAATATTGTGCTTACTTTGCTTCTGTCGGAGACATCAGAAGCTTGACTACCTCTACTAGAGACATCAAAAGGAGTTTACACTCACCGGAGACACTGAGTGTTGTGTTTAGCTTGTTTATGAGCAAGTAGTTAGGTTTTGTATATTGGCGTAAGTTGTAATAGTACCTAAATAAAATATACCTAAGCTTGGTAGTGAGCTTTAAAAGAGTGGACATAGGCCCTAGTGCCAAACCATTATAAATCTCTTGTTGTGGATTGTGTGTGTGATTGCTAGTCTCTTTACTTTGATGCTTATTACTACTCTTGCATTTTACTTGTAGCACACACACACACTTGGGCTAAGTTAAAAAGATTAAAATAAATCTTAAGATTTGTAAAAAGGGATAAGATAATTTTAGATATCCTATTCAGCCCCTCTAAGATAAATTTAGAGCAATTTCAATTGGAATTAGAGCGTAGGTTACTTACATTGGGCTTAACAACTCGAGTAAGGTCCTAGCAAAAATCCTAGATGGCTAGAGAAGATAGTGGTATGTCCATTAGCACTCCTCAATTCTTTAATGGATCTGACTATGGTTATTAGAAATCTTGAAAGAAGATTTTCCTTAATGCATATGACCCGAGAGTATGGAGTGCAATAGTCGATGACTATACACAACCTAACAAATCAAGAAATGAGTGGACCCCTGTTGAGGCTGATGCTTACAAGTTCAACTTTAGGGCATTGAATGCCATAACAAGTGGCCTTGCCCTAGATGAGTTTAGGAGGATAGCTCATCTAAAGATAACAAAGGAAGTGTGAAAGCTTATTTCCATTATCCATGAGGGTATGAGTGCCATAAAGATGTCCAAGTTTTAAATGTACAAGACTCAACTTGAAGCTCTTAGGATGGAGGAGGATGAAGAAATCTCCTAATTTAATGCCAAGTTGTCAAACTTGGCAAACGTAATGAGTAGTCTTAGTGAGGATATTCCCAAGTCCAAGGTGATAAGGAAAGTACTTAGGTCCCTCCCAAAAAGTTTAGGCCTAAAATGACTGTCATAGAAGAAAGTAAAGACCTAGAGATCATGAAATTAGAAGAGTTAATTGGCTCACTTCAAATCTTTAAAGCGGCCATTAAGGAACCTACCAAAGAGAAGGGAATTGCCCTTAAGGTAGAAGAACCCTCCGAATTAAATAAAGATTTGGATGATGACTTGGCCCTTGTGGCTAAGAGGTTTAAAAAGTTCTTTCAAAGAAACACCAAAGATTACTCCAAGAACAAAGAATTGAGAAAGTCCTACCCGGGCTACAAAAAGAATAAGGACTTCTCGAAGGAACCTCCCATTTTTTATGAGTTCAAAGGGAGAGGACACATTGTTGAGGATTGTGGCAATAAGAAGCACAAGTATAAGTCAAAGGGTAAAGCCACGACTACTATGTGGGATGATGAATCTGAGACTTTAAAACATAAGTCCCAAAGTAGTGAGGAAGCTCCCTCATGAGATCAAAGCCTTCACGGCTTTCAGTACTCGAGTTCACTTTTGAAAACAAGTGACTTAAGTAGTGAGGATGAGGGAGAGTACAAAGAAGATGAGGAGATTTTTGATGCACAAAAAGCATTCAATGATCTTTTTGTGCAAATTGTTAAGTTGGGGAAGAAGAACAAACAATTCAAGAGAAAAGTCATGGAGTTGACTGAAAAGTCAAAGTCCCGTGAGAACACTATCTCTACTCTTCAACAAGAGTTTTCAGTGAAAAGTGACAAGGAGAAGAAACTTAAAAAAAAAAACTACTTGCTCCTATGTGCCAAGGAGGAAATGAGCTTAAAGATAGTAAAATTAGAAAAGAAGCTCAACGGAGCTAAACTATTTCTAGGTTTAGAAAATGACAATAGGAAGAATGAGAAGAGAAGACTTTTTTAGGACAATCAAAATTTGTCCAATAAGGTTCTTGAGTTTAAGGAAAATCTCAAAAACATGGGAGACGGAAGGGATGAGTCTCATAATAATGACTCACTCATCCAAGAGTTGAAATATCAAGTCAAAACCTTAATTGAGAGGAACAAGTCTTTCAACTTGGCTTGTGCTAAACTCACAAGGAAGTTTCTTGATTACCTTAAATAAATCAAGGAGCTTGATGAAGATAAGAGGAGGAACATCTTAATGCTTGCCCAAAGAAATTGGAAGTTTGAGAAGATGCTTGCTATGGTGAAAGAGTATGGGGATATGACTAGACTAGGTTATAATTCCAAGGCCAATGCCTCTTCCTCAACTGAAGGACCTAAGATTGGCTTTGTTAAAGCCAAAGGATCTACCCAACCACCTCCACAACTTTTTAAGAAGGGAAAGGGAAAGGTGGAGCCACAAAAACTTTATCAAAGGTCAAACAAGGTTGAGAAGAAAACATCTACCTCATTCAAAGGTAAAGCACCTATCAGTCAAGGTAGAGATTATGAGAGATTCATGCAACCCAATCAAGATCCTATGCATAAGTGGTTGGAAGTAGATCTAAATCCAACCAAATATCTTCCTCTAGAGGAGCTCAAGGGATAAACAAGCCTTATTCCTATGCCAAGGAGACATAGAATATATTTCAAGCTAATAAGGCTTCCACCTTAAGAGGATTTCAAGGGAATGCCTCCACTTTTAGGATAACTAAGAGACAATCTAGTCAAAATAGGAAACTTAAAAGAACTCAACAACCCTTCTATGAAGAACAATCTAGAAGGAAAACAATACAATCCCATATACCTAGAAGGCCCTTATTATATTGCTTCTATTATGGCTTAGAAGGGCACATAAAGTGGATTGTAAAAAGAGGGAAAATGACACCAAATCCTAAAAGATGCAATCTAGAAGAATGCAAAGTGGAAAGAATGTCAACAAAATAAACTATTTTCAAAGAGTTGAAAATAAAAACCTTCAAAGAAAGAAGGATTTGGTCTAACAACAAAGTGCCAAAAGACAAACCTCTCAACCTACCAAGGTTAAGAGAATATGGGTAAGAAAGGATGACCCAAAATGCTTGGTCATTTATACCGCATTGAGAGTCGGAAGTTCATCGAGATGGTATCCAAGGTGGATGTCACATTTGGTGATGAAAACATTGCCAAAATCCTTGGGGTAGGAACAATAGAAGCCCCCAACATTCCACAACTCACCGAGGCTCTTTATGTGCAAGGCCTTAAACACAACTTGATAAGCATAAGCCAAATTTGTGATAAAGGCTATAAAGTTCAATTCAGTAAAGATAGATGTGTGATCAAGGATCACAAGGAATACAACATCATAGCGGAATGAGTGAGGACAAGTGACAATTGCTATATCATTGAACCTTATTCTTAACAAGGGGACACTTTTCTCATGACCCAAAAGGATGAAACCAATCTTTGGCATTAAAGATTATAACATCTCAACTTTACGGATCTTACAAGACTTAGCAAGAAATAGAAAGTTAAGGACCTTTCCAAGCTAAGACTATTGACAGCCCCTTATGCAAAGGTTGTCAAATAGGAAAGCAAACTAGAGTCTCTCATAAGAAAACTACTCTAATAGGGATATCTATACCCCTAAAACTTCTTCATATGGATTTGGCTGGTCTAACTAGAATGAAGAGTCCAGGTGGCAAGAGATATTTTATGGTGGTGGTTGATGATATCTCTAGATTCAAATGGTTAGCATTTTTAAGAGAGAAATCTGAGGCTTTTAACTAATTCTTAAACATTTGTAAAAGAATTCAAGTTGAAAAAGATATAACCATCAAGCGAATTTGAAGCGACCATAGAAGAGAATTTGATAATCATAATTCTTAAATTGGTGTGAAGAGTTAGGAGTAAAACAAGAGTTTTTAGCCCCTAAAACTCCTCAACAAAATAGAGTGGCTAAAATGAAGAATATAGCTCTTCTTAACATGACTATGTCAATGTTTACGAGCAAGAACATAGCTAAGAGATTTTGGGTTGAGGCAATTAGCACTGCGTGCTATGTCTCTAACTGTATCTATCTTAGGTTGGGTACATCCAAAACAACCTATGAATTATGGAATGGAAAAAAATCTAACTGTGAAATACTTTAAAGTATTTAGCAACACTTGCTATGTTATTCAGGATAGAGAATATTTAGGTTAGTTTGATGAAAAGAGTGATGAAACCATACTTTTAGGATACTTCATTACTAGTAGAGCCTACCGCGTCTACAATATTAGGACTCGTACTATGGAAGAGTCAATTAATGTAGCGGTAGATGTACTTAAGATAGCTCGTGAGCAAGGAAACTTACCAGTTGTGTTGTCCAATCATGAGAACGAGAGCTCATCTCACTTGGAAATTGAGAAATCCCAAGAGGATCAAGAAGAACACTTTTCAGTCTAATTCCAAGGATGATGTTGAAGAAATTCAACCTCAACCCAAGAACAAGAGGCTCACCAAGGGTTTGTCACGAGGTGACATTATTGGTGATCCGAACATTAGAGTGAAGACTTGGAGACAAATTGAGAACATCATTAGTCACCTTTGATTCACATCCAAAATAGAGTCAAAACATGTCAATGAGGCTCTAAATGATCCGGATTGGATCATGGTCATGCAAGATGAACTAAATAAATTTCAAAGAAATGATGTATGGTTTCTCATGAAAAGGTCAACTGATAAGAATGTCATTGGTACCAAATGGATATTCAAAAACAAACATGATGAACATGGTATGGTGACAAAGAACAAGGTCAGACTTATTGCAAATGGGTATGTTCAAATAGAGGGCATTAATTTTGAGGAGACATTTGCCCATGTTGCTAGATTGGAGTCCATTAAGATTCTTTGGTCCATTGCATGCCATTTAAAATTTTAAACCATATCAAATGGACATCAATAGTGCATTCCTAAATAGAATTCTTCAAGAAGAAGTTTACATAAAGCAACCTAAGGGATTTGTGGATCCTTAATTGCCATACTATGTATACAAAATCAAGAAGACACTATATGGCCTTAAGCAAGCTCCTAGAGCTTGTTATGAGAGACTTACTAGATTCCTTCTTGATCACTATTTTGATTGAGGAAGTGTGGACAAGACATTCTTCATTAAGAAATAAAATGGTTACGTACTCATTGCTCAGATATTTGTAGATGATATCATTTTTGGGTTTCCCAATGAGGAGATGTCTCATGGTTTTGCCTAAATAATGAAATCATAATTTGAGATGAGTATGGAAGGAGAACTAAGGTTCTTCTTAAGTCTTCAAAAGAAGCAAACCCATGATGACATCTTTTTAAGCTGAACCAAGTTTACAAAAGACCTAGTCTCCAAGTTTGGATTGTAAGAATCCAAACCTACTAGCACCCCCATTAGCATAAGTGACAAGATCACTAAAGACCTTGATGGAGCCAAGGTCAACATACTATAGGGACATTATTAGGAGTTTGCTCTACTTGACTATGAGCAGACTAGACATTTCCTTTAGTGTAGGTGCATGTGCTAGATATCAATCTACTCCTAAATAATCACATCTGAAGGCAGTTAAGAGGATCATCCGATATATCCACGGGACTATGAAGTTTGGAGTTGTGATACCCATTTGACACCACATATGAGATTACAGGATATTCAGATGCTGATTGGGCCGATGATGTGAAGGATTGCAAGAGCACTAGTGGAGGTTGCTTCTACATTGACAATAATCTTGTTTCTTGGCATAGCAAGAAACAAAACTTCATCTTATTGTCAACTGTGGGGGCTGAGTATATTACAGTCGGTAGTGGATGCATCCAACTCTTGTGGATAAAAAAAATGTTAAAATATTATGAGTTGAAGTAAGACACCATGAGTTTATTTGTAGACAACAAGAGTGTCATTGACATTTCTAAGAATCCTGTACAACATTCTAGGACAAAACATATTGACATAAGACACCATTTCATCCGTCAATTGGTTAAAGAAATGGTTGTGTCCTTAGATTATGTCAAGACTAAAGATCAACTTGCTGACATTTTAACCAAACTTCTTGATTCCAAATGGTTTGAGTATCTTCGGATTGCTATTGGATTGTGCACCATATAGGGAACCCATGTTGGGTTTTCCAAGCACATGATGTGCATTGATAGGGGTGTCAAGAGATCAGGGGAGCTAGGCTTATAATCAGACAGAGTGTGGGGGGATCACACTTTAAAAAATGAGCAAAAAATGCTCAGGCCCAAGCTCGTGATCAATTACAAGATCCGCAATCGATCACACCCAGATCGATTAGGAATCTCCCAATCGACCAGGAAGGCAATTCTGGCAATGAATTTGCATGCAATTTAAAAAGTCACCTGACTGAGATTTGAGTTCATTTTTCCTCTCGAGATGCCTCATTCCAACTCCTTAGAGCACCAAAAACCCTGCTTTTGATTTCTATTCTCAAAACCCTGAATTTTCTTCCTTTCTTATGGCTCCTAGCGTAGAAAGGACAACATCCAAGGGTGGTTTGTCTTCTAATCCATCACGGAACCCAGGTAAGCGTCCAATGGTGGAATTGCCGCCTTGCCCTCGTTCTAAGAGGAACATTGGTTCTTTTTCTCCATGTCGCGATGCCACGAGCTTTGAGAGGTATCAACGGATCTTCTTCAAGCAAACCATCATCTACGAAAGGTTCATGGAAGCTGAGATCCTCCTCATTGCCCTTCTGTGGGAGATTGTAGAAGCTCGGTAGTGGCTATCTCTCTTCTCTGTCAACAACCCCATTCAAGAAGAAGCCGTACGGATCTTCTATGTAAATTTCTTTGACATCAACAACGATCAATGCTCCTTCTACACAATGGTGAATGAAATGGTTCTGAAGGTCAACCCTGACCTTATCTCTCACCTGCTTCATATTCTATGGGTCACCAACAATTAACTTTCCTATTCACAAGCTCACCATGGATAAAATGTGTAGTGGTCTATGTCTTGTAAGTGTCCTATGCTCTCACAAGTTCAAGACATGAAGACAAGGAGGACCAAAGACTTGAAGAAGTGACTAGAGACTACCTCAAATTTTCCCCACCAAAAAAGGTATAAAGCATGCATTGTATAACATTTTGAGACCTTAAAATGAATGTAGACATGGTGGTAGGTCCATCATAAAACCTAAGGAAATAAGGCCCAATGACAAGTCCCTTTGGAGTGCCCAAACTAAGATTTTAAGATCTTGGCGTGGCAAATGCTTGCAGATCTCACAATTGATTGTGACCCAGATCAGGGTGCAGATCTGAGACTCTCGAGAGCTAGGCCTCATAGGCCGTAATCAATTACAAAATAGATCTTGGCCAGACTCCCAGATCTGTAATCGATCAGGAATCTCATAATCAATTGCGAGTCTGATCTTGAGTCAAAATCAATTGTGAGATCCATAATCAATTACAAGCCACAATCGATTAGAGATATCCCAATCGATTACGAGGGCATTTTTGGTAAAAAATAACACACAAAATTCAAGGCAAGATTTTCAAATTTTGAATTCGAAATCTAAGGCTCTAAAGAGATGCCCGTTTTAAAAGATTTCAATCCAAAGGTTATGGGTGCTTCTCACCCCTATAAAAGGAAACTTTTTCCCTTTATGGTAAGATATCTCCAACACTTCAAGCTACCTAGAGATGGTTATAAAGTTTACTCAAATTGAGAGCCTCTTCCATTGAGAAAAACACCATTATTCTACTGGTTTTGAGCTTGAATAGCCAACATCTTACTCAAGAATCACTCTCTTTCTCTCCTCTTGAACACCACGCTACTACTATTGAGGAGAACTTGTGGTGCGTCTTTCCCAAGAGGAAACTCACACTTGACTGAGCTCCAAGAGCACTAGAGTCAAGAGCTTAGATCTTGTGGGTAGCTAAGGTAAACTAGCTCAACAAGGAGCACCCCATCTTGTGTAAATAGCAACATCAACCATCTTGTGGTACGATATTTGCTTTACTTTACATTTATTTTCATTCATATTTACTATTATGCTTGCTTTGCTTCTGCCGGAGACACCGAAAGTTTAACTACCTCTGCTAGAGACACCAAAAGTAGTTCACACTCGTTGGAGACACCAAGTGTTGTTGTTTAGCTTGTTTGTGAGCAAGTAGTTAGGTTTTGTATATTGACCTAGGTTGTAATAGTACCTAAATGAAATATACCTAAGCTCGGTAGTTAGCTTTAGAAGAGTGGACGTAGGCCTTAGTACCGAACCACTATAAATCTCTTATTGTAGATTGTGTGTGTAATTGTTTGTCCATTTACTTGAATGTTCTCCACTACTCGTGCATAACACTTGTTTGACAAAATATTTGAGTAGACACTTTGGAGCACACACACACTTGGGCTAAGTTAAAAAGATTACAATCAATCCCCAAATAAAATTAAAAAATGGGTAAATTAAATTAGGTATCCTATTAACCCCCCTCTTGGATAACTTTAGAGCAGTTTCAGTTAGTATAAGAGCCTGGGTTACTCACATAAGGCTTGACATCCCAAGTAAGGTCCATACAAAAATCCTAAATATGTAGAGAAGATAGTGGTATGTCCATTAGCACTCATTTATTCTTTAATGGAACTGATTATAGCTATTGGAAATCTCGAATGGAGATATTACTTAATGACTATAACCCAAGGGTATGGAGTGTAATAGTCAATGGCTATACATAACCCAACAAACCGAAAAATGAGTGGACCCCCGCCGAGGAGAATGCTCACAAGTTCAACTTTAGGGTATTGAATGCCATAGCAAGTGGCTTTACTCCAGATGAGTTTAGGAGGATAGCTCATCTTAAGACGGCAAAGAAAGTGTGGAAGCTTCTTTCCATTACCCATGAGGATACAAGTACAGTAAAAATGTCCAACCTTCAAATGTATACTGCTTAACTAAAAGTTTTTAGGATGGAAGAGGATGAAGAAATCTCTTAATTCAACATCAAGTTGTCAAACTTGATGAATGTTATGAGGAGTCTAGATGAGAACATTCCTAAGTCTAAGGTAGTTAGAAAATTACTTAGGTCCCTCCCCAAAAGGTTTAGGCCTAAGGTGACCGCCATAGAAGAAAGTAAAAAAACCTAGAAGTCATGAAACTAGAAAAGTTAATTGGCTCACTTCAAACTTCTGAAGCGGCTATTAAGGAACCTACCAAAAAGAAGGGCATTGATCTTTAAGTAGAAGAACCCTCTGAATCAATTGAAGATTTGGATGATGACTTAGCTTTTATGGCTAAAAGGTTTAAGAAGTTCTTTCAGAAAAATACTAAGAATTACTCCAAGAACAAACAAATAAAAAAGTCGTACCCGGGCTATAAAAAGAAGGACTTCTCTAAAGAACCCCCCATTTGCTATGAGTGCAAAGGAATGAGATATATTACCGAGAATTGTGGTAATAAGAAGCAAAAGTATAAGCCAAAGGTCAAAGCCATGGCTACCAAATGGGCTGATGAGTTCGAGACTTCGGAACATGAGTCCCAAAGTAATGAGGAAGCTCCCTCACAAGAGATCAAAACCTTTATGGATTTTGGTACTCCCATAAGTTCACTTTTGGAAACAAGTAATTCAAGTAGTGAAGATGAAGGAGAGTATGAAGAAGAGGAGGAGATATATAATGCATAAGAAGCATTCAATGATCTTTTTGTGCAAAGTGTGCAGTTGGGGAAGAAGAACAAACAACTCAAGAGGAAAGTTATAGAGTTGACTAAAAAGTCAAAATCCCTTGAGAACACTATCTCCACTCTTCAATAAGAGTCTTCATCAGAAAGTGACCAGGAGAATGAACTTTCCAAAGAAAAATACTTGCTCTTATGTGCCAAGGAGGAAATGAGCCTTAAAATAGTGGAAATAGAAAAGAAACTCAATGAAGCTAAACTATTTCTAGGCTTAGAAAATGACAATAAGAAGTATGAAAAGAGAAGACTTCTTGGAGACAATCCAAACTTGTCCAATAAGGTTCATGAGCTTGAGGAGAAACTCAAAAACATAGAAGAAGTTAGAGATGAGTCTCATAGTTGTAAGCACCTAATTTTGGCACAATCCCTAGTTACGGCGCTTCTTTTTGGATCAGCAGATGGGCAAAGCAATCCCCAGTCTTTCCTCATAATCCAGCCGATTTCAATCGATCAAAATCAACCCTTGTCCCTGTCATCCTCTTTATTTTGTCCATTTATTTGTTATTATAAATAAAATAGTATTTTACCTTGTAAAATATTATTTTATTATCATTTTTTTTTGAAATATTATTTATGTATGAATTTATTTTACTATTATCTTCCTTTTTATTTTTTCATTTTTTATTGCACCCGAAATATTTTCCTTCATGTCCCCACCCCACAAGTTGACACGTGATTATTTTATTATTATTTTCTTTCTTTTCTTCTCTTCCTTTCTTTTCTTTTCTTTTCTTTTTTCTTTTTTTCTTTTTCCCTTTTTTTCGTTTTTTCTTCCTTTCCTTTTCCTTTTCCTTCTTTTCTTTTTTTTCTTATTGCTCTTCCTGGTCGCAACCTGCGTAGTAGAGGGGAAAAAAACCCTTCCCCCTCTTTTCTCTCTCTCTCTTTCTCCTCCCCCACCATTTCTCTCTCTCCACACCTCAGCCCTTGACATCCTACAACCCCCTCTCATGGCCTCTCTGACTCCCTCACTCTTCCCCATACCCTACACTCCCCATCTCCTTCACGCCCCTCCCTATGCATGCAACCCCCACACCTCCTTTTCTGATTCTCGACCTACCACACGACTCCCCCTCTCCTATCTCCAGACCCTGCGACCATGCCTCCCTGCAAACCTAACCCTATTATGTTTTCCTTCTATAAAAACCCAGACCAAACCCAACACCGAGGGGGGAGGAGGAGTTCATTCAGCAACCTAAGGGAGATTTTTTTAGGGCTTGGAGGACTGAAGTCGTTGAGGAGAGAAAAAAAAAAAACCCAAATCGTAGAGAAGCCATTCAACCCTCCTTTCACCTGCAAGAATGATTTCATTTCACTCTTTTTAGCCTTGATTTCTCTAGGCAGTCTCACGTCGGGCCTTTAGAAACATTTCATTTTCACCAGCGCCTCTTACTTCACTCCTGATCTCAAACGAAACACCCTTAATCTCTCTGCCAAGTTGTTGAAGTTGCAGAAAAGCTCAAGGTTCCAACGTGTGCGACAAGCGTGGGAATTTCCACTTCTCACCAATCAACTTTTCTGAGTATTGCTCCCTTTCTATTTCCATTTATTTATTTTATTATTGCTTTTCTTTTATGGATGATTTGACCTTAAATTAGATTACTTAGTTCATCTAGATCTTTTTTGTGATATATTGTATTCTGTAAAGAAAATTGGACCATAGTGTTTATTTTTTTCTTATTGATGTGTTTATTCATTTTCTGTGAAAAATGGTTATTGTTGTTAGATAAGTGGAGCATAGAGTTTGTTTGTTTATATTATTTTTATTTTATCCAT
>JAOXJP010253409.1:0-21740 GCA_025762735.1 Platanus orientalis | reverse complement strand
GTGTCTTTGTTGTAGTAGAGATGTCAGAAAGTGGGGTCTGATAGGGTTTGATTTGGGCTTCTGAAGGTGTAGGGGTATAATGGTAATTTACCAACCTTTAGATGCTTCGATATGGGAAGGCTAATAAAGTTTGACAAATTCAAAGTGAAACAGAGCTGATAGTTAGAAGCTAAGGACCTTCACAGTCCTAAGGTGTTTACTAGAGAGATTAGGGTTTAGTTTGTTTGATCTTTGGGTGGAGTATGGGTGTTGACATTGCGTTTGCGACCAAAGTTTCTTTTGAGAATGCCTAACTATTTGGGGTTCAGGGGGGTTTAGGATCTGACTTTGTCTTTTGCTGTTATGAACCCATCTAACTCCATTGATTAGCCCAAGTCAAAATTTTGGTGCTGACAGACAAACCTTGAGATGATGCCTTGGATAAAAAGTATGTAGATTTGACAGTGAACAACCCCCTTTTTGTCAGGGCTCCAAATGAGCTTATCCCTTAAGGAGTTCTGGGGGATAGGAATTCTAAGAAAACAATCCTCAAGCTTAGGGGAGATCCAATTTTAATAGTTGTCAAATTTCATACTCTAAACTTTTGATTAATCAATTAAGACTTTTTGAACCTGAGGGGTTCCTGGGAAATTGGTATAAGTCTAAAATACTCAGAATTTGGGATCTATGGGTCCTTCCAGATATTGATGTCCTTACCATCCTCCATAGGCTAAAACAACCCTTTAACACGAAGATTACGACCCCTAAGGATGCTTTTCCAAGCCCATGAACACTTTTTTTTATTTTTTGCATTTAATGGATAGGAAAGACCCCATAGGGAAATAAAAAGATTTTAAGACTTTGAACCACAGGCTACTAGGATTATGAAGGATTCTCCATGCTTGTTGAGCCAGAAGAACTAAATTGAAATTATGGAGATCACGAAAGCCCAACCCTCCATCCCTTTTACTTTTCTACATTTTTGTCCATGCAATCCAATTTATCCTTTTATCATTCTCATCATTACTCCACCAGAACTTTCTTTGGATTGAGTTAATGGAATTACAATTTATTTTTGGAATGAGGAAATATGGCATGGTATAAGTGGGAATGACAGCCACTACAGATTTTAATAAGAATTCCTTACCCGCCTGAGATAGGAGTTTACCCTTCCAATCTTGAACTTTTAATCTTATTGTCCCTTCAATATAGGAGAAAAGGGAGATTTTATCTCTTCCAATCGAGGAGGACAATCCCAGACAAGAGCCCAGTCTATGAGCTTGTTTAATCCCTAATCTTCCCATAATGATTCTTTTGAATTAATGGGGGGTATTCTAACTAAAAAAGACTTCAGATTTCATATGATTCACGGTTTGTCCCGAAGCTTCCCTAAAATTTGAAAGACAGTTATTTATGAGCTCAATTTCTTTTGGACAAACTTTTGAAAAGATATAGTAATCATCCACAAAGAGTAAATAAGAGATCAGAGGGCAAGATTTATTGATCTTAATTCCTGTAATTTGATTAAATCTTTCCAAATTTATCAGAGAGTAGAAAGACCCTCCGCACATAGAAGGAAAAGAAATGGAGAGAGAGGATCCCCTTATCTAAGAATCCTAGAAGAAAATATCACCTTGCCCAGATAGCCATTTATAAGAGTTTTGAAAGAGACCGACCTCATGCATTCTTTTATCCACTATATCCACTTATGATCAAATCCAACTTGATCCATCATATTAAGAACCATAGACCACTCCACCCGATTATAGGCTTTGTTTATGTCCAATTTGATGGCCAAATGATGGTTGTTTGACTTATCGTTTTTAAGAAATCGAAGGATTTCATGGACAATCATAATATTATTTGAAATCTGGCACCCCTTGATGAAAGCACTCTGAGGAGGTGAAATGATTTTAGGAAAAACCTTCTTCAATCTATTAGCTAGAGTTTTTGAAACGATCTTATAAAAAGCATTATAGAGGCTAATTGATATGAAGTCAGAGATAGTCTCAGGGATCCTAACCTTTGGGACAAGGGCAATGAAAGTCTGGTTAATAAAGGTAAGGGAAGAATTCTAATTAAAAAAATTCATTGACAAACCTAATGACATCGTCACCCACCACATCCCAATACTCTTGAAAAAAACCCGCTTGAAATGCATCCGGCGTAGGAGTTTTTAGTTTACCCATTTGAAAGACAGCCTTTTTAATTTTTTCGTCTCATAATTCCCTCTCCAACAAAGATTTGGAAGAATCCGAAAGGAAAAGATAACACTTATTTGAAACATTTTGAATTTGATTCTACGATGGGTTATTTGACTTTAAATGATTAGAAAATTATCCCTGAATGACATTGTGAATAGCCTCATGGTCCTGGACCCAATCACCCTTGTCATTCATTATAGCCAATATTTTGTTACTGACTCTCCTATTGATAGTAGAGAGGTGAGAGAATTTGGTGTTTCTATCACCCCATTTGAGCTAGTTAACCCTTGATTTTTGGGCCCATCTAATTTCACTCTTTTTCAGCCAGTCATTCAGATTGGACTCATCATCATTAATAACCTTAAGATTCTCCTTATCCATTCCTTGAGAGTAGAGGACTTCAAAATTAGCCCTAGCCTCCTCGATATTTCAATCAATATTACTAAAGACTAACTTATTCCATCTATGAAGAGATGAAGGAAGGGTTTCAAGCCTACTAATAACCCTTTGGAACCCCTGAGGATGATCCTTATCAGATCAAATATAGTTAATGTGATCTTTGAAATTAGGGTGAATAGTCCAAGCCCATTCGAAACGAAAAGGCATTGGGGTGAACTTTAACTGAGGGATAGTGTCAAAGGCAATACAACCATGATCGGACCCTTGCATAATCATGTTTTCCATAGCCGCCTAAGGGAAGAGCAAATTCCATGCTTCATTACTAGCAACGTAGTCTAATCTCTCCCTAATGAGTCTTTGACCATTCTGCTTGTTCATCCAGGTGGAGAAAGGCCCAAAATGATCTATATCCATCAAATTACCATCATTTAGAATTCGATGAGCATTCATAGAACATCTATTGGGAATTTTATTGCCCCTACCTTATCCTTTCTATTACAAATACAAATCCAATCCCCATACACAACAGCAAGCCATAAATTAGCTAAATTTTGTTAATGATAAGATCAAAAAACTTATTCCTACAGTCTCTAGTGGGTTTTCCATAGACAAACAACCCTCTCTAGGGAGTATTAAGGTTCTTTTCGATAATCTTTGCCCTAATATACCTAACATTCATTTCAATAACTTTAAGATCCACATCTTTTATCCATAACAACACTAACCCCCCTGAGAGACCCACCGAATCCACATCTTTATAATTCCAATGTCTAAAAATTATGGATTTCTTACTAAAAGTATCACCTTTACATTTAGTCTCAGACAGAAACACGACATGTGGGTTTTCAGACTTGATCATCGCCCTTAATGCTATAGCTGTTAGGGATTTCTCGATTCCCTGGCAGTTCAAAGTGGATATCTTCATAAATCACAGATGTGCTATTTTGGGATATCCATTGAAACCCATTCAGAGATTTTGAGAGGGGACAAGGATAGAATTTTGGGAGAGGACGAAAATAAGATTACAACAAAAAGATAGAATAACACCTTGGCATTTGAATCAAAACTAAAACTACCTACTTAGAGTGTATTCTTTTCCTTCTTGTTGACATGACCAAGGCCCAAAAAATAATTGATAGAACAACAAGCTAATTTAAGGACTAACTTCCTAAGAAGAGAACTATTCAGGGATAATTGCCACACCCAAGAGATTGATTAATCAGAATAAACCCTTGGATCTTCATATTTGCAATTAATTTCTCAGAGCTGTCCTATTTCTAACTGGTATCTGGGGAAACAGAGGGAGTTCAAAAATATTTGTAGAAAAGTTCATGCAGTCAGGTTCTCTATGGTCTTTTATGGAATATTCATGCCCTACATATAATGATGCTTGTAACTGACTCAATGTCATATGAACAAACCAAAACCCTCCCCCATTGAGACACCCAAGTGCACTTTGGATATTCTCAGTTGTTCCATTGGGGCGTCCGAGTGGTTTAAATAGTGCCCAACTTACCAAATGGGATAGCATTTTTACATCATATAAACCTGTTTGAAATGATGACATTTTATATTGTACATAAAATAACCTAAGAGCATATATCTATTTAAATATCCATTTTATATCCAAAAACTTGCAGGAGTGAAGAGTTGGAGTTCGTACCTTGTATGGGTGGATTCTTAAAAAGAAAATAGAAGAATAATAGAATACTTTGCTCATCTGTTATGCCCGAGCACATTAGAGCTTCCTAGGGGTAGAAATGGGCTCGTCGTCTAATCTTCCACGCTTACAAGTTGCTTCCTCATCACCATCAGATCCCTTCTTCACAATGCCATCGAGATTCGGTGCAGGGGGGATTCAACGCTCTCCTTTAATTTCTTCATACTCTGGCCATCCCCTTTCGATTATGCTTCAGATTGGAGAGCTCTTTTTTGTGACATAGCTGAGCCAACTTTGTAATCTCAGTTGGGATCCGGTTTCGTTTTGGTTACCTGAGATATCTCCTAGGGACCCAGGTTTGATATGGGCTTTGGGTCTAGCACCACCTCATTGGATATGACTTTGTTAGCCATATTGACCTATTGCGTAAGGGAGAAAGCATTAGAATAGGTGATTGGTACCAATCCCTTTGCATCATTTGTGTCAATTTTGAGGGCTTTCCCTTTGATAAGCATGGGAGAGTGAGACACTTTTTCCATCCTAAGGAAGCTATCTTTTATATCGAATAGGTAGGCATCATGCTTACTTGTGGCTATCTTGAGTGGAAACTCCTATTTCATACCACCTTTCTCATCGTCTAAAAGGGGTTTTGGGGTGGCATGCTGTGAGGTTGGTTTGCTATCTTCTTTTCATGTGACGAACTCATAGACGACAAGAACTTTCCATCTTTCACACAAACAGCTAGTAAAGCCTGATGCTGACGCGCCGTCCCCGTACCTCCTAACCCACATAGGTTGTCAGCTCCCATGACCGTTGATGAGCCCTTGGTTGACAGGGCAGCTCAATGTTGGACCAAGTTGTCCTCCTTCACTGATTCGAACTTGTTAACCAATGCCTTAGCGTAACTCAGGAGGAGTTGACTCGGTTGAGAGATGGTACTATCTTCCCCCATAGGCTTACCCTTAGAGCTTTGGCCACCATTACCGGAAGCCTTGAAGAAGTGATGGATTATATTTTGATCATTGTGTCTCGGTGAATCAACCTGAAGCCCATTCTCCAGCCCAATGATCCATTGGATAGCTTTCACTTGCAACCCCTTACTATTGTCATCAAATTTTTTAACACACCCCTTATCCTCATGATCTAGCTTGCTGCAATAGTTTCCAAGACACTCATATTTGACTTTTTTTTATGATAGATAGTAGCGTCTGTGCATTTGAGAGAGAAGGCCTGAACTAGGGGTTTTGATAATTCTAGACCTACTCTAACACGTAGGAAGCCTTGCTGAGAGTGATCCACCATTTTGAAACTCCCCATCCTTTTTCACTAGGATCTTTGTAGCCACATATGTGAAGTGATTCTAGGGCATGTTATGAAATTGAACCCAATACTCAACTTCATGAAAATCCACCTTCTCCGGATCTGTTCCAGGGGTCCAAGTAGCAAGAGCAATTGTATGACGATTAAAATTCCAAGGTCCGCCAATCCAAAGCTTGCAAAAATCCATGGCACATTGAAATAGCACTCTATAGTTGCCATTGTCCAGTGGAAAAATGTCCACTGGCATAGACCACAACCAAGCTTTGGACAAAATCTTAACGAACATGTCCCTGTTATGAGCCTTACCCATAAAAGGCTTAACAATAGCAGATAGGGACCAGTTTCCGTGGACATCATCCCAACATTGTTTGGAGATAATAACTTCTTGTGTAATCCTGCATGACCCCCGAAGTTGGAAAATGAGTTTTTGTTCGTCCTCTTCTTCTCCTTGTTATAGTTATGTAATTATGACCTCTTCTATATTTCCCCTTGCTCCCTCCATGGTTAAAGCAACAAGGAACACAACTAACAGAAGATAGAACAAAAAAACAGGGCAAAATCAAGAGAAAACAATAGACCGATACCACCAAGAAAGGGGGAAGACTAATCTGAACCCAGAGGAAAGATCATCCTCATCAAAGGCATCTCATTGATTATCAAGAGAGCACAGAAAAGGCATCGTTCTCACCCGGAGAAGAGCACAACCCAAGATCGACTTTTGGATTCATTGATATAGCCCAATTCTAAAACCGGGTTGGGCTGCTTTCCTGGGACATTGCATGTCAGCCCTCAGTCTTGGCCCAACTAGGAGATCCACTATTCAAAAGTCTTTAGTTTGGTGGACGGTCGTGTAGCTGCTTAACAAGGCACACATAAGGCGCGAGAGCAGGATTTCTTGAGGCTCACTTCTCCATTCTCAATCGTTGCAGACAGAAGAGAAGCCCAAAAAAACAGAAAAGAAAAGAAAGAGAGAACAATGGCTGCATCCGCATTAGTTCTCGACCCAAAACCATCGCCTTCACCTCCGCCGTCGTTCCCCTCATCCAGATCTGATCCATACAGATTTTCCGACCAGTCATCGCTTTCCGACGAGGACGATCTCTATGGCCGCCTCAAATCTCTGCAACGCCAACTCGAATTCATCGATATTCAGGAGGAGTACGTGAAGGACGAGCAGAAGAATTTGAAGCGAGAGCTTCTACGGGCCCAAGAAGAGGTGAAGAGGATCCAATCGGTTCCTCTCGTTATCGGTCAGTTTATGGAGATGGTCGATCAGAACAATGGCATTGTCGGATCGACGACCGGGTCGAATTACTATGTTAGGATACTCAGCACCATTAATCGGGAGTTGTTGAAGCCGTCTGCGTCGGTGGCGTTGCATCGGCATTCGAACGCCCTAGTTGATGTGTTGCCACCTGAAGCTGATTCGAGCATCTCGTTGTTGAGCCAGTCGGAGAAGCCGGATGTTACCTATAACGTAATTTTTTAATCTATATTTAGGGTTTTGGAGAATTAGTATCTCTCTCTTTATCGATAAGATTGTTGTTATTGTTGTTTTTTTTCATCGTTTTCCTTGTCGTTGTTGTTGCCTTTTGGTGGTTGATTAGGTCTTTACTATTTTTTTGTTCTTTTGTTTTGCTTTTGCTTGAACTATATTTTGGATTTATGGTTATTTGTTAATGGATGTTAAAGTTTTATGTTAGGGTTTGCAGAAAGAACTCTTTATGAAGGCCTTTAACGGTGGTTTCAGGACAGCTCCCTCCTTTTTCGAGTTTGTGAGGGTCCATTTGGGTTTGGGTAATCTCCTGTTTTGGTTGGCGATTTTGTCAGGGTTTGTGTATCTGTATTAGATGTTCTTTACCGGATGGTGCTGGGGTTTACTGGAGAACTTGCCTTTATTTTATTTTATTTTTTGTATAATTGTATCTGATGATATTGTTTAATAGCCTGTTTGGCAGCCACCTGTAATGTAATCATTTTATTTGAGTTTCTCAAGGCCTTTGTTGTCCTGAGGTGATGGTTCCTAATGATCTCATTCAAATTTATATTGATTTGTTAGCTACAATTAAAAATGAAGTCATCATAGGTTTTTCTATAAATTGAAATGACTTGTGCTATCAAGCACAAATCATTGCAAATCTGAATGAGTTCATTACAAACCATCCTGTTATGGCTACAAAAGCCTTGGGAAACTCAAATGAAATGATTTCATTACAGGTGGCTGCCAAACACAGCCTAAGAAAATTGCTAGACTAGATTATTATATGCCACTGAATTCAAATTTGCTTGTTGTAGTTGCATTAAGAAATCTGTCTTGGTACTTTGAGACAAATGCCAAAATGTGTGGCTTCACATTCGCATGAATGATTGGGAAAGTTTCATTGGCTGTGAGTGTTTGTTTCTTTTTAATTTCCTCTGCTGTCTTTCTTCTTGGGATGAAAGGCAAATTTTTAAAAGACAGCTATAAGACCAGCCATGCTTTATGGTGCAGAATGTTAGGCAACCAACAAGCAACATGGACATAAAATGAGTGTGGCTGAAATGAGGATGTTGAGATGGATGAGTGGCAAGACTAGAAAGGATAGAATTATGAAAGAATCCATTCGAGGAAGTTTGGTATAACACTAATTGGTGATAAAGTGAGGGAAAGTCGATTGAGATGGTTTGGTCATGTGCAATGAAGACCAATGACTGCGTCAGAGAAGAGGAGTGAGACGATGCAAGTTGAAGATTCTAAGATTCTTCTATTCCATTCTTTCCAAATACTCCAACAAATGGCCCTAAGCATGTGGACAAGATTAAATGATTTTATGAATACCAACCAAGTCCCTTATCCACGATCTTTGATTGAGAAAAGGAAGGACCATGATACATTGAGGTGAGAGACAAAAGTTCCAAATCTTATCTTCTGTTGGACAATGAATAAAAAGATGGTCCACACATTGACACTCGTCATCTGCCATGCACATCACACACCTATTAATGCAGGAACGCCAAGGAGAGGCAGTTACTCCTGCTAGTAATGGGCCCAAATATGATTTAACAGAACCTTAAACAAAGAAATTTAAAGTTCAACAGAATCTGTACAGAAAAGTGAAAAGACCAAAATGCCCCTATAGTCTGGTCAGAATGGGAGGAAAATTTTCAGGCAAATAGAGGAGTGATAGATGAACAAGCATACAAAATTTCATGTTAATCCGATGTATAGTATATAGAAGATAAGGTTTAGCAGTCTGTTTCAGAAAATCAAGCAACAATCGTTAATGTAATTAGGGTTAGGGTACATAGAAAATCAGCAAATTTAAAATAAATTCAGGAGGATTTTAGGGATTTAGATGCTCAACACATAGGGACCAACAACAAGCAACAACAACAAACAACCTTTTCCTCAACACATAGGGACCAAAACCCTTAAAAAAGAATTCAAAAAGACCTTACTTTAGAGGGGCAATTTTGATGACAAACCTAGGAATAGTTCTGTATGCAACGGACTTTGGCAGCACCTTAATGGGTACTTCCATTGTTCTGAATTTGAATATGTAGAGTTCTCTTCAGTCGCAGGGTCTTCGAAATCTAAGAAATCAATGCTTGTAGCAACAAATGAAATAAAATGAATAAGAAGAAGATAGATGAAGAACCAATCAACACCAATTGATTGGGCTAGAGGCACCAACCCCTAGGAACAATCACAGCACCAACCACGAGAGAAAAAGAGTTAGAACCCAATTTTTATTTCATCAAATCATAAGCTATCCTATTACATGTCAAATACTCTCTTTTATAGACCCCTAACAGAAAAATTTAGAAACTCCCCAAAATAGAGACTTCTAAACTACTAACTCCTAAGACTTCTAAATAAAAGAGACTTCTAAAACAACCCCCTAGAGAGGTTGTTGACCAACTCTCCCTTGGGCCCACTTATTGATTCTCCTGAATCTACTAAAATACAAAATATTTGTGCTGTTGACCATCACTTTTATTCCCCAAACTACACCTGGCTAAAAAACCTTATTACAATATGACCCAGAAATTAAGACGCCTTAAACTACCCGACTTTTTAGCTCTCTTTCTTAGACTATTCTTGGGCTTTGGCTTCCAAATGGATTGTTTTTTCTTGGGTTTTCATAGGTTTTTGATGCTTTGGAAGCATCTCTTTAGAAGTTGTAGATAGAAGATAATAAATTTATTTATTTTTCTTAGAGTAGTAGTTTGGGATTTGATTCTTGTATCTGCATTTGGAATTAATGAAATACATAGTTATGGCCTCATGGCTGACCATATTGTTAGGCCGATCAAATGGCCTGGGACCTCCATCTTCGAAGAAGGGTAAATGATTGGGTGCTGCTGTCCTTGTCTATCTGGACAATCCATTTGAACAGAGTTAGTTTGGGTGATGGTGTTGAGGAGGATACTAGACGCTGGCAGCCTTGCTCATCGGGTACTTATTCAGTGCAATCATGTATAATATTCTCCAGCAGCTGATACAGTACAATCATCCAAGAAGAGAGATTAATGTAAGGTTGTTTTAAGGATCAAGAAAGGGCAAGAAAAGGGGATTTCGTTGGGGTTTTATAGGGGCTTGGACAGTAGCTGTTTGTAGGGATGACAGCAAATAAAAGAAGGGAAAAACAGGTTGTATGATGGGTTATTTTATTGGGCCTTGGGGAAATTAGTCAACAGCTATGTATGATGGCCACAATAGGTGCCACAAGGCTCCAATAAGGTAGGGCTACTGGTTACAAAATAGGAAAATAAAGGGGTGAAAATTTTAGACTGCCACAAGATGTAGAGGGTTGGGTTTCTATATTTGACTTGTCAAAGTCAAGGGAAATTGGGAGTGGATCTTGCCGCAGGCTGCGATTTGGGTTTTCTAATACTTTTCTTAAAAAAAATTAAAGAAAGTGATGGATTTGAGGTGGCCGCATGGTAGGGTATGGGTTTCTTGAGTGATTTCTGAATCTTGAATTAGACCTTCAAGAAATTCAGGGTGTAGTGTAGGTAAAGCTGGGACAGTCTAGGATTAAGTTTAGAAGACTTGGATTAAAAGAAATCTAAGGTTTCTTGGAAGAAAAGAGAAGAAGATGGTGGGTAGTGGGCTGTGCAGAGATTTCCAAAATATGGAATCAAGAAAGGAGAGAAAGAGTAATAAAGAAAGAAAAGAAAGAGCTAGAAAGAAGAAGAAGAATATGAGAAAGAAACCAAGAGAGAAGATAGGAGAAAACTCACCAACGTGAGGGAGAAAGAGAGAATTCTAACCCCACTCGTGGGATACTTCAAACACCAACAATAACTCCTTTTTTCTTCATTAATCAAAATCTCCCTTTATTCATGCGTGAAAGTGCTTTTAAATAGGAATTGCATTGTCTAGGAAAAAAATATATTCCAATCTTAAAAATATCCTAGATTCTAGGACCAACTAATTGACCAAGTTTCCTAAACCCAAAAGAATCCTATAAAAGAAAGACTTTTTGCTGGCCAAAGTATTGGGCCCCACAAGATCATTAAAATCTCATAACAAAATAAGACTCCAAGGGGCTGTTGATTTGGACAATTAGGCCCCACATATTATCAAAAAAAAAAAAAAAACTCTAAAACTTAGGCCATTCTTGGGCTGTATGATAGCTATATTGTGGGCCCTTTCTTTTGACTTTTCAAAAGCTTAAAAGAAGCCAAAAATTGGCTAATCGTGCAGGCCAAAAATCCCCTAAATTTTATCAAACTTTTGTCTTGTTACATCCACTCCCTATTCTGTAATCAATATCAACAACCCCCCCCCCCCCCAAAAAAAAAAAAAAAAAATAAAAAAAAAGAAGAAAAAGAAAAAGAAAAAGAAAAAGAAACTACGCTATTAGACTTGACAAAAAGGACTATCTATGGTTCTCTAGCTTCTTCCTCACAAAGTTTGCTCCCGCATCACAGCCTTTGGGATTAGAGGACCCAACTCAAGACATTTGGAAATCCAAGATGCCATCTAAAGCAAGTTTTCTTTTTTGGTGGCTCCATTTTGATAAAGTTTTAACATTGGATAATCTCCGAAAGAAAGGGTTCCATCTTGCTAATAGATGCAGTTTGTGCGGGCATAGTGAGGAATCAGTGGCCCATCTTTTTCTTCATTGCAGTCTGGCCTATGAGTTGTGGAGTGAATTCCTGCATAGATTTGGGGTTCGGTGGGTTGGTCCAAGTACATTTCCAAAAGTTTCTTGCTTTGTGGTATGAAGGTCAACGGGGAGGGCTTTCTCAACGAGGAGAGATCATGTGGAAGATAAGAACGGAATGCTTGAATTTTTGAAGATAAGAAGGCTTCCATTCAGCAAGTAAAAGATAACGCCATTGTCCTCATGTATTGGTGGCCATCCCCAGCTTTCCCTTTTTTGCGGATGTGATTATGCTTCTTGGATTTTTGATTGGAATGCCCTCAAATTTACTTTTTGCTGATTTGAAAAAAAATATTGTTACTTTCTATAGATAGAGCTAGTTTTGGAGCTTTATTGTATTCTTAATTGTTAATACATACCAGAGTGAAAGACAGGTTTTCTCATAATTTCATTATTTTCTTTCTCATTTTTTGTTTTGGAACAAGTATTTTCATCTTTCATGATGTTGACTACACAAAGTTACGGTCTGACAAGTGAACTCAGTCTCGGTTTGGCTAGTTTTTTTCTGTTCCTTATGTGGGGACTTGGTAATTAATAAATTGGGTTGCAAAGGTTATCTGGTTTATTAGATGTTAGATCAAAGTTCTGCAGTCGTCATAGTGCTTCTTTATGCCATGTCGTTGTGCTGTATGGGCAATGATATTTTTCTTTAAATGGTTGGTCTTCTTGTCAGCTATCAATTGCATGCTTCTTTTATTTTTATTTTTATGTTAGTGTCTTTCTTGTTGGATCAGGATATCGGAGGATGCGACATTCAAAAGCAGGAAATCCGTGAAGCTGTTGAGTTACCTTTGACCCATCATGAGCTATACAAACAGATCGGTATAGATCCTCCTCGGGGTGTGTTGCTTTATGGTCCACCTGGAACCGGTAAAACCATGCTTGCCAAGGCTGTTGCTAACCATACGACTGCAGCTTTCATAAGAGTAGTTGGTTCAGAATTTGTTCAGAAGTATTTGGGTGAGGTAGGCTTTAAAATGTTCTTGCTAATTTTTTCTATGTTTTTCTATTTTATTTATCTATTTTGGTGCTTCTTTCTCAAGTAATCTGTCTGAACTCTGGATGAGCTATCTCATACTATGTGCAACTTGGTTTGAAAGCTGCTTGACTGTTCTTTTCTTACTCATAGTATTTATGCCATCCATTCTTTGCATCTTCTGGTCAATTTTAACAATTGTAAATTTTGTGTCTGCATTATTAGATAAAGCAAAATGACATCATTAGCATTTGGATTTTAGTAGTGATAATTGTTGTCCACCCTTCCATTCAGGGTCCGAGAATGGTTCGTGATGTTTTTCGACTTGCCAAAGAGAATGCTCCTGCAATTATATTCATTGATGAGGTGGATGCTATTGCTACTGCTAGGTTCGATGCCCAAACTGGAGCTGATAGAGAAGTTCAGCGAATCCTCATGGAACTCTTGAATCAGGTATAACTCAAAAGATGTGGACCTTAAAGGGGTAGGAAATGTAATGGGCTCAAGATGCAATGGCAACTTGAGAGGCACGTTGACTTGACTATTTGCTTGGCTTGGAGAAAATTCTAGGAATTATGGATGGGGACAGCACATTTGCATACAAGTTCTGATTTTTTTTGTTGGGTTGGAATGGTTTTCTAGATGGATGGGTTTGATCAAACAGTGAACGTAAAGGTTATAATGGCAACCAACCGTGCTGACACTCTGGACCCTGCACTTCTACGTCCTGGTAGGCTTGACCGGAAAATTGAGTTCCCTTTGCCTGATAGACGGCAAAAGAGGCTTGTTTTTCAGGTGAGTTTATGAGCCCCATCCTTCACAATCTCGTATTCACATCTTTAAATTTGAAGTACATAGATGGATTTTCTTCACTATGAGATCTGAAAAATGGACTTCAAAATCTAACATGTTAACAGGAGCTTATTGGCATGGGTTGGACATTTTAATTATGGAACCTTTAATTATAGCCATTGTTTTGTCCTTGTACAGGTCTGCACTGCCAAGATGAACTTAAGTGATGAAGTAGACTTGGAAGACTATGTTTCTCGACCTGATAAAATTAGTGCTGCTGAGGTTAGTTGATTTTCCATATCATGTTTGCAGCTTTCAATGGGGAAGTATTATATTTATTGCATTATCTTATGTTTTCTAGGCATTTGTTGAATGTCTAATACCATATAAATATCTGTAATCACCTGAACTAAATGTATAGTTACATGTTTTTTTTTTCCTTTGCAGCTTTTGTGTGTTTTTCTCTTTTATATTCAATTTCGTTCTCAGCTTCTTGAGGATCAGTTTACTTGGCTTTCATGCAAATCTCACCTTGACTTACCATAATTGCCTCCAACTTTCTTTAGTATCCTTATCTTTCACTAATTGATTCTCACTCTTAATGCGTCTAAAGTGATATAGGTTTCTACGTTTTTTCTTTCTCATTCAAATGAGCTTGTATACCATATCTGGAGCTCACTTCATAATTTGGGGGTTCCTGGAGGCTGGAGCAGACACTCCTCGCACGGAATGAGTAGTTTTTTGGTGAAACAATGGAGGAAACCATTGTTGTCAAGAGTAAGTCCTTTGAATTTAGGGACGAGTATGATGGGAATGTCCGGGTTTTGTGTATTACGGAGAGGCATAAAGCTTTTACAGCATTTATCTGTTTTAGAATCACTTACGTTCAGTGGTGGATATGGCTTGCCGGGAATTGGACCCATTGGCCTTCATTCGTTTCAAAGATGATAGTAATTATGTATTAATTATCAAAGGTTGAGTGAATGAACTTGGCCCTTTTCTGAACGTTTTCGAGATTTGGAGGAACAGGAAGGATTTTTCGATCATTTTTCTTGGAGGCAAAGATGGTGCTGGCGGGGCGAATGTGGCTTATATTCTTTGCCGGTTCTTTGGAGGCTCTTCTGTTCCCCCTGCTGGTTTGGCTGTTCCTGGGGCCTTTGCTTTCCCCCTGTTGTCTGGTTTTACTTCCCAAGCCCTGCCTTCCCAGAATTTGCAGAATGTGGAAGTGGTTCAATGGCTTCGTGATTGGGTGATTCACATTAATCGATTGGAGCCGGAGGCAGGGGAGGAAGTCTGGTCTAGGGTGGTTGTTTGCTCAAAGTGCTGGCCAGATATTACTTAGCAAGAAATTGCTAACAGTTCGGAGATTATGTATAAGAGGCAACTGTTTTTGGCTTTGGTGCTGGTCGATGTCAATAGGGCTCTATTCATCCGTCCATCCATAGAAATAGTTTACTTAATTGTGTAGCTGGCGTGGTTCGGATTCTATTGCCGATGCTCTTGAATTTTACTGGTGGTCTCCGGATTTGCTTGCCCTTTGGTATGCATCGCTTTGTAAAAAACGGTTGATCTGTATTTGGGGATTATCCCTTAATCTGTTTGCGATGGAAGTCTTCAGGGAAATTGGGAATGTGTGTGGGGGGCTGAGGTTGATTGATCATCGAACCTTGGGAGTGTGATGAGCTGAGATGGGTGCACCTTGAAATTGCAAAAGTTGACCTAAGGGGTATACCCAGATTGATTTCTCTGATTGGTCTTGGAAGAAACTTCCCTGTTGCCATCACAATTGATGGAGATATATCGGGTGACGTTTTGACATCGTCTTCAAAGGTGAGTTTTGTCCGGCTGCTAAAAGTGAAAATGGGTTCGGGGTTGTTGGGGGGACTTTTGCACTAGTGCTAGCTCTAGTTTTCTGACGGTTGTTACGGGGGATTCTTCTGTAGTTTTGGATTCAAAATTTTGAAACATACGAGCCTTCTCATGTTGATTCGGAGGAGACGGAGTGTGAAGATGTTGTTTCCATTTCAGGTAAAGCTTATGAAGGAAGGACATCTTTGACAGTTGAATCAACAGAAAATATGGGACTTGGCAGGACTTTCAGTGGCAAAGAGAATAGCATGGTTTGGAAGAATGTTATGATAGGATCAAAGGGTATGGAGAGGATGGTTGATGATGATCAATGCTTGGCGGTGGGTCATTCTCATTCCTTGGTGATACATCTTATGGTGGATAAATGTGGTTTCATCAATAATAGATTTAATTCCATTTGATGAGTTGGTGTTGACATCAAAACCGGATAAATGTAATAGTCAGGTTGGTAAGGTTTGGAGGCCCGTGAGGCCCAATGGGGCATCTTGGCCCATGAGGTGCGAGGGCATTTTTGCCTAGGATGGTTTGGGGGATAGGATTATGGGGGTCGTTCCGGCCTAAGTGGATTTGGGATATAATATGGTTAAGTGGTTCTCTTCTTTGTTGGACTGCCCCTATGTGCCTCATATCTCGTGTTGATAGAATGCTTTAATGGATGAGTTTTTTTTTTGATAAGAGAAAAGCTTTAATGGATGAGTTAATGGCTATTGGGTGTGAGATTGCATTTTCTAGGGCTATTGGGTGTGAGATTGCATTTTCTAGGCGTGTTGATCTTCTAAGCATTGTGTTGGTCTTGGAGGCGCTCCGGATTTGGTAGGACAACTTAGAGAGTGCCTAAAGTAATAATGACATCAGGGCCGACACATTAGTGCTAAAAAGTGAAAAGCATCCCCCCAAATAGTGTACATCACTTTTTCGACGTTGATGTGTCAGCCCTAATGTCACTCTTACTTTAGGCACTTTTTAAGTTGTCCTACCAAATCCCGGCCCTTCTGGAGGTGAGGCGGGTCGTGGTGTTCCGAGGTCTCAAATTCATCAGATCTGCTTAGGGATTCTGAAGAACCGGAGATGGAGGTTTTGTATCTAGGTTCATCAACTAGTATTGAGGGTCATTGTGACGGCCATAAGGATGGTTGTTGTTTTTCGAGCTTAATACTTGGTGATGGGGCTATTCTGGTGCAAACCCCTGTGTTGTCGGGGGTCGGTGGTAGAGGTGATCAAGGCATCCAAAAAGGTCTCGAGGCGGAGTCGGATGGGGGCTGAGGGGGAGATCAGACTATAGGTTATGAGGGGCAGGAGTTTTCATGTTTTGTAGCGAAAGGTAGTCGGTTGGCATTCCTCCGCGAATCTCATTAAGTTCTGCTTGGATGTTCCTCTGTTGGTTATGGAGTTGATCTCCATTAGTTTGATAATCATGTTGAATTATTTTAGAGTTTTTGGGGGCGGTGAAGTGTCATTGGGAGGGGGAGTTTGGTTTTGTGGAGGATACTGTTGTGTCATTTGTGGTGGGGGAGAAGGTGGTGCCAGTGTTGTTGAAAGATTCTGAGGAACCTGATCTTGTTGATTTTGTGCTTGTGTCAGTTCCTCAGTCAATTTCGTTTGGTGCTCTCAGGGCATACCATAGCTTGTGCCCTAAAGTGAATAGGATTACATTTCCCTCTGAGTTCCTACAAGAGACGTCAGAAGGAATGCATTATTTCAATCTGTGTGACTCTTCCTTGTTAGTGGTCCACCAGCCTGGTGATGCAGCTCTTCTTAGGGGTGAGGTGGACTCGGTTGTTTAGAAGGTTAGGGATGGAGATGACCTCGCCTTGTGTTGCCTCAGCCGTGATAAAAGATTCAGTCAAAACTTTTTTTCCTTAATCAGCCAAATCATAAAGATCAGCCTTTTTTTGTTTCTTAGTTTTATTCTTCTACTTTGCTGTCTACGATTGATTTGTGCAGGAATAATGGTTGGTCTATGAAGGATGATAATATTATACAAAATTTCACAATGTTTCTCTGGTCTCAAATGCCGATTATGGTTTATGGGGAATGGAATGGTTTTGGCGAAGAATTTTGGAGATGATGTTTAGGAGGGGAGATTTATCAATTGTTCTGGGGGAGGTTACTTCGGAAAGAAATGAGAATGGGGAGTCTAGACTGCTGCTTAAGAGTGTTTCAAAGAGAGATGACGAGTCAATGCCGGAATTGATGTTAATGAAACTAGAGGAGTTTGGTCCTTTTTGTGGTTATCTTATGAAGGTTTGGAAAACAAAACTAGGAAGCTATTTAGACTAATTGAATTGAGAAGAAACATAGGTTAGGGGGATGTTGGTTCTAATTCTGCTGTGTAAGAGATTGAAAAATGAGTTAAAAAAGTTGGAAAATAGTGTCAATTATGAGAAGAGGGTTGGAGGAGTGAAGGGGGTGGGGAGAGAAAAGGCAATGGTATTTTACAAGTGTGATTAATGGATCTAAAACTTTTGTCTTGGAAACAGAGATAGAGAGTTATTGTTAAGCAAAGTATCTCTAGTGTTTTGCCTGCTATTGTTCGCTTGCAGGAGACAAATTTAGAGGATGGGTGATTATTTGGTCAAGGAGGTTTTGGGGCCAAATGCCTTTTGTTTTTTGTTTTTTGAAAGAGTAAGGTAAAGCATTTCATTTAAAATCAACAAAAACTCAACATGAGGAATGCTACAGGCCCCATAACTAAGAGCCTAAACAAAGAAGAATAAAGGAGCGCAAAGAACCGAAGAAAAACAAGATCATGCATGCCCTAAGGACTACAAGATGAGAGAGTCCCAATCATAAATCCATGTTGTGAAGGCCGGTCTCTCCCGGTTCTGACTCACAAACACTCAGTCATACAGCTTTACTAAAATAACATCAAGAATCACATGAGATGGCCTGGACTTAGTTTCAAAAGTCCTCCTGTTCCTCTCATCCCTAACTACCCAACAAACCGCTGTTGGGACCTTTCACGTAGCTTTGCCCACTTCCTTACCACTCTTGCTGACTTGCTGCCAACACTCAAGCAAACTCCTCACCGAACTTGGTTGAGCCCAGGCTACATCAAAATGGGATAGGAAATAGCACCAGAGAGGCCTGACCCATGAGCAATGAATAAATAGATGCCCTGAAGATTCCGTATCAGCCATACACAGGCAACATCTATTAGGGATGTTCATCTCCCTCCTTATCAGGTTATCCACCGTAGGAATTCTATACCACCACAATTCCCACAATCAAAAGGACACTTTCAATGGGATAAGCCAATTCCAAACACAATCACCCGGGTATGAGGAGTCGGAGGGGGAACATAAAGTAGCCGCCATAGATTTCACTGTGTATCCTTTCTCTTCATCTAAATTCCAACCCATCTCATCTTGCATGTCGTCATCTCCAATCTCATAGCGCTATAAAAAAATAAAATAAAAAACTCCAAGAGGCTCCCCATTTCTTTAACTTCCCAATCATTGAGGTTTCTGAGGCCTAATATTCCAGGATCGAAACACCTTCGACCTAATCAAGTGATCTTTCACTGATCCCCATTTCTCCACCGCCAAGTCATAAAAGTTAGGAAAAAACACCCTCAATGGCTCCCTAGAACACCACAGATCATGCCAAAACCTCACGCTTTCTCCATTGTTTACTTTGAAGAACACTAGTATGAAGAAGGAATCCATCCCTTTACAAATACTCTTTCAAACCCCACACTCCATAACTCCCCTCGGAACTCTAGGTTCCCACCCAAGGCGCTCCTCTCCATATTTTGAAGCCACCAGTCACTTCCAAAGAGCACTCCTTTCACTACCAAATCTCCAGATCCATTTACAAAGCAAAGCTCTATTAGTAGCCTTTATAGGGCGAAGTCCCAATCCCCCTTGATCCCTTGGCTTACACACATTCTTCCATCTAACCCAATGGATATTTCTCATCATTGAGGAAGATCCCCACAAAAAATCCCTTTGCCTTCAATCAAGCTGATCAATGACTGAACATGGAGTCTGAAATAACGACAAGAAATATGTTGGCAAACTAGCAAGCATACTTCTCAATAGCACCAACTTACCCCCTTTGGACAAGTACTGCCCTTTCCAACTAGCAAGCATAAACTCCATCTTTTCCACTACTGGATTCCAAATTTCCTTGGAAGAAGACTTCACTCTAAGAGGTAGCCTTAAATAAGTGATTGGTAGTGTGACCACCTCACACCCCAATAGAGAAGCCATCTCATTAGTACTTGGAACCTCACCCACAGGGTTCACTATAGACTTTCCCCAGTTCACTTTCAATCCCGTAGCTGTTTCCATAATCAACAAAATGCATCTCAAATTCCTCACCACCTCCAAATTTGCTTTGAGAATGAAAAGAGAATCATCTGTGAATTGAATAAAGGATATATTCAGCCCCTCTCCCAAAATAGAAAATCCATCTACAAGGCCTACAGAAGTAGCCTTAGATGTCATTCTTCCCAACAAATCAACCACCATAAAAAGCAAATAAGGAGAGAGTGGGTCCCCTTGCCTCAGACCTCGACTACCCTTAAAGAATCCCTTTGGAGAGCCATTCACTAAGACAGAGAAGGACGGAGAAGACACACAAATCTTTATCTAATTTCTTCACTTCATCCCAAATTCCATTTGAGCCAACACCCAATCTAGATAGTCTTAATTTACATGATCGTAGGCTTTCTCCATATCCACCTTGCAAATGATACCCGCCCACTTCATTTTCTACATAACATCTATACATTCATTAGCCAACAAGCACAATCAATGATCTACCTTCCCAACAAAAAAACATTTTGCGAGTTTGAGATGATTTGGGGAAGGACTGACTTGAGCCGAATTGCAAGGGTCTTCGCCAATAATTTATACAAACAACCCACCAAGCTAATGGGACATTGGAAGAATTGAGGTTTTGGATCATGAAATTGGAGTGTTCTCGTTTTCAATTAGATGTAGGTTGAAGTCGTATGTTGAAAAATGGGTTCTTGTTGGGGTGTATGGGCCGAATCAAAGGTCGATGATTTTTTAGAGGAGCTGAATGATTTAAAGGGCCGATGGGACCTGTCTTGGTGTATATGGGGTGATTTCAATTTGGTCGGGTTTTCTAGGGAGAGAAAAGGGGATGGTTGTTGGGATTCTAGAATGGAAAAGTTTGGAGATTTCATCAATATATGGCATTTGATTGATGGTCCTCTCAAAGGAGCCAAATTTACTTGGTCGAACTTTTAAAATCAGACATTGTTGAGCTAATTAGATTGCTTATTATATTGTGGTGAGTGGGAATACTTATTTCCGGATTGTTCTTAGCTTGAGATGTCTAGAACTACTTTAGACCATATCCCTATTGTCTTGGAGTTTATTAGGCCATTTGGGGGGCCTTTCCTGTTTAAATTTGAGGAGATATGGTTTCTGGAGCTAGACTGTCTTGAGGTGGTGGAGAATGAATGGGGAAGGTTGTATTCTGGTGACCCAAGTAGGATATTTGCTTTGAAGTTAAAAGCCCTTAAATTCAGATTAAAAACTTGGAATAAAAACATGGGAGGCTTTCTTAAGGATAATAAAGAGGGGTGTTGGAACAGAATTAATGAGTTGGACTTGGTGGAAGAGGAGTGTGAACTGTCTAGTGACGAAAGTGGTGAGAGGGAGATGTTAAAAAAGGAAATTCTTATATTAGTGTTGAAGGAGGAAATTTTTTTGGAAACAACGTTCCAGGGTGACTTGGCTTAAGGAAGGAGACTGGAAATGGAGTTTTCCTCTCTAAAGGGGGAAGAGTGGTTCTGCTGAAATCGATCATATATAGCTTGCCCACATACTTTTTATCTCTGTTTCAGTGGAAAAAAAGATTGAGCGTCTTCAGAAAGATTTCTTATGGGAAAATGGCTCCAAAAATGATGGTATGCACCTTGTAGCTTGGAATGATATTTGTAAGCCCAAAAGGTTTGGGGGCTTGAGTATTACTCATATTTGGGATGCAAATAATGCTCTTCTATCCAAATGGCTTTGGCGGTTTGGGAATGAACTGGATAGCTTGTGGCGACAAGTCATTGCCTGTAAATACGGTCTGGCTAATGAATGGGCCTCTAACACGAGATTCTGGAAGGATAAATGGTGCTCCTTTAGACCTCCCATGCTCGAAGCTCCGTAAATTTTTCGAATTGCTGGAAATAAGGAAGCTAAAGTCTGTGATTACTGGTCGCATCTCCATAACGGTGGGGCTTGGAATGTTGACATGAGGAGAAGACTAAATGATTGGGAGATTGAGGAAATGGGCTCTCTGATAGAAAGGATTGATCCTATCTGCTTGAATACGGAAATAAAAGACCGGTTGGTTTGGGATTGTTCTAGTAATGGTCGGTTTTCTGTCAAGTCTTACAGAGAGGCTCAGTGGTCGGG
>JAOXJP010253400.1:0-21741 GCA_025762735.1 Platanus orientalis | reverse complement strand
GGTTGCTCTCTAGTGTTCTGGCCTTTAGGTCACCAATTAAATCACTCTTTTCACCCTCTCATTTTTTTTTCCTTTCCCCCAAAAACCTTTGTTTGTGTGTGTTTTCCTTTCCCCAAAATGTGTATTTTTGGGATATGCATCAACTTAGAAGGGATACAAGTGTCACCATCCCTCTTTTTAGAGGCTTTTGTGTCTAAGGATGTAATGTTTTTTTAATCCACTCCATTTTTTTCATCCCAGACATCTCTTTAGGGGGAGAGTTGTAATGAAGAGTTAGTTGTTTGTTAGAGATGATGAATCGAGAAGTAGGAAAGAAGGAAGAAGAAAGAGAGATAGAATTGAGAGAGAAGATATCGATGGGAGAGAATTAGGTATTTCTCTCCCATATGATTACTTATATTAATATATTAAGTTTGTCAAAAATACTCCTATGTATAGGAGTAGAAATACAATGTGTCCACCACAATATAAATCCTCAAAAATACCCAACACATACACGTCTGCACTCCCCCTCAAGCTGGGTGGTAAATAACTGACACGCTTAGCTTGCCAATCAAGGACTTAAAGTGATCACGATGGAGACCTTTGGTGAATACATCTGCATAGTAATGAGACCATTACAATGCTTAATAAATAAAGTATGATCTGCCTGACACTGGTGTTACCCATAACAAAGTACTGCCATATGAAAGCGCCCAAACTAGGCCCATAGAGACTATTTTAGGCTATAAAGAGTCTTTAACTTGCAAACTTTTCCCTTGGAGGTAGAAAGGAAAAAACCAAGAGAAAGCTTCATATAAACCTCTTCAACCAAATCCCCATGTAAAAAAGCATTTTTCACATCAAATTGTAAGAGCGGCCAACCTTGATTAGTAGCTAGAGACAAGAGAACCCGGATAGAATTTAAGTTTTCCATTGGAGCAAATGTCTCTTAATAATCAATACCATAGGTTTGGGTATAACTTTTGGCAACTAATTGAGCCTTTTAACGATTAATAGAACCATCAGATTTGACCTTAACAGTGTAAACCCACTTACAACCAACAAGGACTTTATCTCGAGGAAGATTAACGAGCTCCCAAGTGCCATTTTTTTCAAGAGCCAACATTTCCTCTTGCATAGTAGCCTTCCACTGTGGGTGTGACAAAGCTTTTACAACATTACGAGGAATAGAGACAGAAGACAAACCAAAAGCAAAACGATGATACCAAGGTGACAAAGAATGATAAGAAACAAAATTAGCCATAGGATACTAGAAACAAGATCTGACACCCTTTCAAACTGGAATAGGGAGATTAAAATCATCAATGAGAGACAGTGAACAAGGGGAATTACCTGTATCAGGATGTGGAGCCAAAGAGGAATCATGGTGGGGTCTATGAGGAACTTCCATAGTAGCTTGCTTCTTTCGTCGTGAATTAACCTTGAGAATGTGCTTCCCCTCACTACTAGTGCTTGAACCGGTACTTGAATCAAATAGAAAGGAGGGAACAGGAAGAGGAATAACAAATGAATCCATAGTGGAGAACTCCCCCTGAACAGAAGGCTTGGGTGTAGAAAAGAATGGAATATTCTCATGGAATGTGACATCCATTGAGACAAAAGATTGCGTAGTAAAAGGGTGATAACACTTATAACCCTTCTGACTAGGAGCATAGCCTAGAAAATACACTTAAAAGACTTAGGATCAAGTTTAGACCGATGAGATTATCAATGTGAACATAACAGATGCACCCAAAAACCTTGGGAGGAGTAGGAAACAAATGACTAAGAGAAAGAAGAACATTAATAGGGGTTTTAAAGTCAAGAACCCGTGTAGGCATCTTATTGATGAGAAAAACAGCAGTTTGTAAAGCATCAGATCAGAAAGTTTTTGGCACATTCACAGTAAATATAAGTGCACGAGAAACTTCGAGTAAGTGTCTATTCTTATGTTTTGCAACTCCATTTTGTTCAGGAGTATTTGGACAAATAGTTTGATGAACAATTCCTAATTGATCTAGATAAGAGGAGAATGCATGAATACTTGCCTCCATTGTCTGAACGAAGAATTTTAATCTTTTTTTTTAAACTGGGTTTCAATCATTTTTTGAAAGGAGACAAAGGTAAAAAACACATCACTTTTAGATTTCAAAAGATAAACCCAAGTCACACGACAACAATCATCAACAAAAGTAACAAAATACTTAAAGCCAAACAAAGAGACAGTAAAGGCTGGACCCCACACATTTGTATGAACTATATAAAAATATAAGTACTTTTATTAAAACTGATAGAATAAGATGTTCTACAATGCTTCGTATACTCGCAAGGTGCATAATGAAAAGACAAACTAGAACCAAAAAACAACTTAGGAAACAATTTCTTTAAAGTAGAAAGAGAAAGGTGGTCTAAACGATTATGCCATTGAGACAACTGTTGGGAGTAAACACTGTTGTCTTTTATTGAAGAAACAAGAATTTGCTGAATTAGTGAAGCTAAGTGAGAGGAAACATCAAGTATGTATAAGCCGTTGTCCTCACGTCCCCTTCCAATCGTCCTCTTCATATCAAAGTCCTGAAACAAACAATGAAAGAAAAAAAGTCACTACAATTCAAAGATTTGGTTAACTGACATACTGACAATAAATTTAGAGTAAAATTAGGATCATGGAGGATGAAAGACAATGATAGAGATGGAGTAACGGAAATACAACCTTTACCAGCAATAGAAGAATAAGATCCATCTGCTATGCAAACCTTATCCTTCCCAGAACAAATAGAATAAGAAAAAAAGAAGACGTACTGGTCATATGATTGGAAGCTCCTGAATCAATGATCCAGGAGTGACCGAAAGTGGATACACTAACACTGAATCTAGAAGCAGAGGTACCTGACTGGGCAAAAGAAGATTGAGAAGTCGAAGTGTCTAGGCTAGACATAAAACATCTCAAAGCTTCAACCTCCTCACGAGAGAAAGTACTAGTAGCAAAACCAGAGGAAGGAGCTTGTGTAGGTTTTGAAGAGGAAAAAGGCAATCATAAAATTGTCACTTGATCTACCACTATTAAATCGAAATCCTCCACATCCTCCAAAAAAAAGAACTATGCTGTGAAGGACAGCCTTGAAACTCCTGTGGACGACCATGTAAAATCCTAACATTTCCTTTGTATGATGGAATCTACCACAATACTCACATTTGAGCTTATCTCTATCATCTCCAGAAACAAAATTCCTACCACCACCACGACCACAGGAACCTTGGCCACCTCGTTAAGAGGAGGAAATAAATGCAAATTTCTCAACAGTCTGAACTGGAGATGGATGCAACTTAGCATGATGATGGTTTTCCTCTTTTTGTACAAAAGAAAACACCTCATTCAAAGGGGAAAGAGGGTCTTTCACAAGAATCTGTACCCTAAAACTATCATACTTAGAGTTAAACCTCGCCAAAAAATCAAAAATATGATTTTCGTCAACTTCTCTACTATACTCCACTAAATCTTCAGAACATTTAGCACGGTATGTGTTGTAATAGTCAATCTCCCACCACAAGCCTTTAAGAGTAGAGTAGTATAAGTAGAGGGACTTATCCCCCTATCTAAGTTGAGAGACCTTTTGGCGAAGGCCATACATCATTGCTTTGTTTCTTTTCTTAGAGTATGTTTGAATCACTGAATCCCAAATATTTTTAGCTGTAGGAAGATACATAAAAGTGTTGGCGATCTCTAGTTGCATAGAGTGAAGTAACCAAGACATCACCATCGCATTTTCAACCTATCTCTTTGGGAAATTAGCTGCCTCTGTATTAGGTGTTTTAGTTTCATCTGTAAGATATCCCAACTTATCTCTTCTAGTAATAAAGAGCTGAGTTGAAAGAAACCAAGGCAAGAAATTATTGCCATTAAGTCGAACCGTGGTGATAAGAGTATTAGGGGCCTCATTACTGCCATGTCCAACTCTTCAATAGAGGCAAACTTGTCTTCACTAACTTCTAACATATTCCTAGGCTCAGAATTCAAGATCTAAAGAGAAGAAAAACATTGGAGTGCACCCAAATCAGTTACCACGACACCAATGCAAGGACTTGTTACTAGTCCAACATGTGCATAAACACTGTAATCACAAATGTCCAAACCAATATACCAAGGTAGACTTTAATCATTTAAAAAAATCCTCCACAACATACTTATCACACAATAACAACACACGATATAGAGGAAAGCAGCAATAGGGTTACCACATGTCATATGATGCTTCCTTCACCTCACGCCTGAAGAGAGGATTGCATATCACTCTCCAAATCAAGCATTCTGGAGCCAAACCATGATCACAATCATCACAAAGTACATTACTGCTTAGAACAAGCGCACTGTATAACATCATAACCAAAAAACACAGCAGACCATATGTGAGATGTCCTGGGTGGTAAACATGGCTAACGAAAATGCTCACCAAACTCTCAATAATCCACTAAATCAAACAAGGTCAAGTTTGTTAAGTTCCTCTGATTGGGACGAAAATGTCCATATTGATCAATTTGGGGAAATTTTTTTATATCAATTGTTGCATAAAAAATCGTTAAAACTGAATTTTCTTGAATTTTATGAAGAAAATTCTCTAAAAAATTGTTGCACTCATCAAATACACAAACCCTTTGTATAGAAATTCACAGTAAATCATGCTTTATCAAAAAAAAACATTAACCTTGCCGGAGATGCCAATGCTGACGTTAGTCGTACAGATGCTGACGTTAGCACATGGTGTATTAGCAATGGCTCCTGCTCCTGTAGCACAATGTGAGATCAAATCTTGCTCTGATACCAAGTTGTTTGTTAGAGATGATGAATCAAGAAGTAGGAAACAAGAAGGAAAAGAAAGACGGAAAGAATTGAGAGAGAAGATATCGATGGGAGAGAATTAGGTATTTCTCTCCCATATGATTACTTATATAAATATCTTAAGTTTGTCAAAAATACCCCTATGTATAGGAGTAGAAATACAATGTGTACCACTACAATATAAATCCCAAAAAATACCCAACTACAGATACAAGTTTACAGAGTTTTCTTCTTTTCAATTGGTACCGTTACTTATGCCTCAATACTCCTTTGATGTGCCTTCATGTTCCTTTGATATTGGTATTCGTAGAGAGGGGGAGACTAGTAAAGGCAAGGTAGCAAAACCATATAAGAAGGCATAAGACAAAAACAAAATCAACATACAACAATAATGGATTCACCTAATACTCATATACTGCATCATGACCCTTCTTTCAATCCTCCTGGAATAGGTAATCCTCGACACTATTGCTAATTTTGAGTTCTTGTTGCTCCCAGGAAAAGTAAAAGATCTTATACTGATCACCCTTTATCCAATTTGTTTGATATAGTGCATTGTTTTCTTCATTTCTTACCTTTGTTTCTACTTTGTTTTCTGTATCTGTGCCTTGTAATGTATTAGAGGCATTCTCTCAACCAAACCGGAAGGATGCAATGGAAGAAAAGATGAAAGCCCTTGAGAAAAACTACACTTGGGAGGTAGTGGATCTTTCTATAGGAAAGGAACTAGTTGGGTGTAAGTGGGTGTTCACTATAAAACACCATCCTAATGGCTTTGTGGAAAGTTACAAGGCTTGTTTGGTGGTTAAGGGGTACACAAATATATGACATTGATTATAGGGAGACTTTTGCCCCAATAGCAAAAATGAACGGTCCTTATTTCTCTTGTCACTAACCAAGGATGGCCACTGTTGTAATTTAGTGTAAAGAATGCCCTTTTACATGGTAACCTTGAAGAGGAAGTGTATATGCATCCACCACCTAGCTTTGTTCATTTAATTATGAAAAGCAAGGTATGTAAGTCGAAGAAGGCTTTGTACTCAAGCATTCTCCATAGGCATAGTTTGAAAGATTTTGATTAGTGAAGAATGGATATAGATAGTGTAATGCGGCCCACACTCTATGTAAAGCGTCAGCATAATTGGTTGAATGCCTTCATTGTATTTGTGGATGACATTGTAGTAACTAAAAATGATAAAATAGAGGTCAAAAGGCTTAGGGAGTGCTTAGAAAAGGAGTTTGAAATTTAGGATTTAGGCCAACTAAAGTACTTTCTTGGAATCGATGTCGCTAGGTCTAAGAAAGGAATCTTTCCTTCACAATGAACGTATGCCTTAGATCTTTAGGAGATGTAGGCCTTGTTAGGCCCCTATTAACTTAAATCATAGACTAAAATAAGACAATGGTGGTGGTGATTGTCTTATTGATGCTAGGAGATATCAAAGATTGGTAAGTTGTCTTATTTATCTATTAATGACTGGACAGGATATTGCATATGTCGACAGTGTTGTTAATCAATTAATGCATGCACCCACAAGAGCTCATTTGGAGGTAAGACTACAAAATCCTTAAATATTTAAAGTAATACCTATACAACAAGAGAGAGGATCTTTGAGTTGAAGTATAAACAAATGCTAAGTAGGCCAGATTCGTATCTAACAAGAGATCTACATCCGACTATTATACATTTATTGACGGAAACTTGTGTTGATGTACATGGGAATGCGTGAAAGTATAATATGTAAGGTTACATGTTTTTTAGGTTGTATAGGGGTATACTTATAAATACCCCATGTATTGTTGTATTCTTCCCATTCTCAATATATGAATATATGTATTGGTAGTCTCTAGATTTTCAATACATTTTCCCCCAAACACTTCTTCTATCTTTTGTCTTCTTCCACTTCTCTTCTATACAAACCCTAACATTCTACATCATGTAGACACTAGAAATCCACTTGGTATTAGAGCCTACTAGCAGATCCAAAGACTAGGAACATATCTTCCACTTCTACAACCTTACTGTTGACATCATCATGTCGTATGGATGACATCAACATCCATCCATATGAACATGCTAGGTTTGTGACAAAAATTGTTGTTCTTTGTAGATTTGATTATTTGTGATTTTATGAGTATGATTTGGATGTGATTTGAGCATGTCTACAATTTTGTTTTCTTTTTTCAAGAATTTTGGCAGTTTTTCTCAGTTTTGATGTTTCGACTCAATCAGAGTTATAGAGCAATGTTAGGGTTCTAATTTGTTTTCATTTTGGTCCCTTGCCATATTTTTTATCTTTTAAAACAAATTTCATGAGATTTGGTTATGTTTTGAAGCTTCGGCGAACAAATCTCTACTGTATATTTGCCACCATACATGTTTTTTTTTGTGGCTTTTTTTAGCTCGAAATTCATTATTCTATATGTTATGATTCTTTGTTGTCAACTATGCTATTATCTAGGCTCACTGATGCAGCATGCATGTAGGTTAGTAGGTGTGTGCACATGAGTTAGGAATAAAATTGATACAGTGCATAAAGATAAACGAGATTCCTACTTGCACATCCACACACTAATTCAAGTGATTTTTAGGTTAAATTCAATAAGCATGTTAAGAATTAGAGAGTACAAAGCAATGATCAAGATTAAAACCTAAACAATATGATATGAATACTGATTAACTTAGGGTTTACAAAACAGTGAGGTTGCTGTCCAGATTTTCAGAACACATTAAAGAGGCTAAAGCTGATAGAAATCATGAGAAAACACATGGGAAAACAATATGGGTAATGGAAATCTACTAGGGAATCAAATAAACAAAGGCTATAGATGATTAGGGATGAGAAAATATCAGAATTAATCAAGTAATTTATAGTCAGGCAGTAAGTTTATCAGCCATTAACCGAAACCAAATAACCACCAATGTCAACTACTAAGGGGATTCATAAGAGGTGATCATAGTGTAAAAAATAAAAATAAAAACCTTATAGATGCTGCCAAGGCCTTGTATAAATCTTCTAAGTGGTGAATGGTGCTGCTACCATGACAAAACTGATCAAACAAGAGGTATTTGGAGTAGCCGAAAATCACAGACCATGAAAAAGGCCTTGTTGCCAGCCTCTGATTAATCCCAGTGTGTCCGGATGATTGTCAACAGATTAGGGGAGCTAATCCTCTCTCTTAGGGACATCTAGGGTATGCTAGCCTAGTCTGAACCTAGTGGACATACACCAAAGGATTAGGGATAGTGAGACCACAGACCTCCCTAAAAGAATGCATGGAACAATGTCTATGACTCTAAATAAATTCAAAAAAAATTAAAATTAAAAATCTAAGTGCGAAAAATTACTTAAATAAATAAAAATAAAATATGCAGTGCTAAGAATAAAAATTAAAATATGCAAAAAATGCAAAAAATGCAAACTAGCCTACCATGCATAGACTACACCTAAAATGCAACCTACGGATAACGAAAACCCTAAACCTAAGTTTTGATACTACTTGCTACCTAGATAAAATTCTAACCTTAGATCATTTACAGAGTAGAAGTTGGAACTTGGCTAATAGATGTATCTTATGCATGGAAAAGAAGGAATCCGTAGGTCATCTTTTAATTTACTGTCCTATAGCAAAAGGCATGTAGTACTTTTTCCTTTCTCATCTCCAAATCCCTTGCGTATTTCCAAAATCTTTCAATAAGCTCATTGGGGGTTGGTGGTTGTCCGACCTTGGGAGTTTTCACCAAAAAATTTGGCGAGCTTTACCAGGGGAATGCTAGAATTTTTTAGAGATTCCTTTGATGAGAAGGAATGGGGCGCAGCGCAATATGGCATGAGGAATTATAATATTGCGGATTAGTATTTATTGTAGACTTTTACTTTTTTTTTTCTCACATGCTTATCACTTTTGCGGTGATTGCTGTCGTTGTATGCTGACTCTTTTCTCTTGTTCTAATAAATGATCTCTTTACCTCTCCAAAAAAAAAAATCTTATCCAGATAAGCATTCCATAAGAAGAAAGAGCAGCCAGCCGGCTATCAACTCTTTCAATTATGGAAACCCACACATCCTTGGATTAGTATTTGGCCCCCAACAGAAGGCCAAGTAGGTAGACTGAACCTAAAACCCGAGGATACTAGCAAAAACAGCCACATCTAACACGTTCCCTACTCTAACCAACTTGTTTTTTTTGCAAATTAACCTTTAGGACAGAAATCACTTCAAAGATGAGAAGCATACATCTAAAACTTTGCTCTTGCAACCTAGAAGCATGCATAAAGAAAATAGTCTTCAGCATACTGAATCAACTGAATAAACAGTTGACTATCCCTGATTTGGCAGCCCTTTAATTCCCAACGATCCTTCACTCTAGCCAAAAGACAACTTAGCACCTCCATGACCAAGTTAAAAAGGAACGGAGACCAAGGATCTCCTTGCACAGATCTCTACTACTTTGAAAGAAACTGTGGGAGACACTATTCACCAAAATGAAGAAAGAAAGCCAAAGCCCAACATCAAGATCACATTCTCCAAGAACTTCTACTTTACATGATTGTAGGCAGTCTCCATGTCAACTGTGCGCATCAGCCCCACATTTCCCCCTTTCAGCCAATTGTCTACTCTATACACACATTTGCAATTAGAGTAGAGTCTATAATTTTCCATCCTTTGATGAAAGCATTTTGGGACACCGAAACAATGGATCCCATGACCTCTTTAATCCTCCGAGCCAATACTTTTTGCAAAACGCTTATAAATACTGCCCAGCAAACTAATGGAGCTGAAGTCCTTCAGCTCCTCTGCTCTTTTTTCCTTTGTTTTTCAGGATAAGAAAAATAAAGAAAGCATTTAAACTTCTACACAATGCCACTTTCTGAAGGAATTCTTTCAAGGCTCTCATAACATCATCTCGTAGGACTCTCCAAAATTGTCCATAAAATTTCATGAGGAATCCGTTGGGCCCGAGAGCTTTGTCCTCTACTAAACTTATAATGTCTTCCACAAATTCCAGCTCAATTAAATGCCTTTCCAACAAGATCCTCTTCTCTTCAGATATTGTATCGAAAGAAAGACCCACCAAATCGGGGTGCTTCTTAAAAGGTTCCGAATATAAGTTCTTATAGTACTCGATTATGGCTAAAGAAATTTGTTGATGTTTAAGGGAGTACATGGGTACATTCATGTAAGGGTACACAAGTCTTCGCATTGTATAAGGATATATATTTGTAAATACGTATACTTCTACATGTATTCTTGTAGCCCTTCACTCTTCTAATATATAAAAGAAGTATGTGAGAGTGGTAGCTAACTCTCCATGCGTATTCTTCTCCCCATACCTTTTCTTCTTTTCTTTTTCTTCCTCTTCAAACCTTAATTCTCTACATCATAAGAATCTACAAAATCCACTTGGTATCAAAGCTCCATCGTCGATCCAAAATCCAAGAACCAACCTTCCATCATTGTGCGACCACTATTAACGTATTTGGTCGTACAGATGACATCGTCATTATGTACGGATCTGGACCTGTTAGGTTAATGATGAAAGTTCTTGATCTATGTAAATCTCAATTTTTGGTGATTTATGGCTATGGTTCCTAATTGACTTCAATTTTTTTTTTTTGAATAAGAAAAAAAAACTATTGAAAACTAGAAAAGAAAATACAAAATAGGGGGTGAGAGATCCCCTCAAGGCAAAAAAAGGTAGAACCCCTAACAACAAGACGAAATCACATCGAAGACCCTTGACCCACACTTAGTAAAGTCCCATGGTGTTGGCCTAATCCCTGGTCAGGGCCCCCATAGGGAGGCCATCTTACCCTTTACACCTTCTAACCCAGAAAATGATCAAATCCTTTGCCCACCAATATACTTGGAATGTCGGCTCCACCTGACCCTAAAAAACCTGATTGTTTCTTTCCCTCCAAACTGCCCAACAGATCACTTCAGGGACAAGCTTCCAGATCCTACAACTAATGTTGTTGAGAGCAATTCTTCTCCACCCGTGAAGAAGGCCCATCAGGTTCGATGGGGCTATAAATGTTAGGCCAAAATCCCTCACCAGTCCCCACCATATCCCCTAAGAAAAAGGGTAGTGAAGAAGCAAATGAGAGCATGACTCCGTATGCTGATAGCATAATAAACAAATGTTAGGCAAGTAGAATACTTTTCTCCACAGCACATCCATAGTCGAAATCTTGTCCAAGGCTGCCATCTATAAGAAGAACTGAACCTTGAGGGGAGTAACCTTATACCACATTGCATCCCATGGGCCATCGGCCATCCGCCATCCGCCACCACCACATTCACCATGAACTCATAACAAGAATTCACCGTGAAAAGACCTCCATTCCCCTTAACCCACACGCAATGATCCTTTTAAGTTTTGACCCAATCTGATTCTGGCACCTTGAAGTCTATCAAGAAGACGAGCTACCCTCAGGATCTCCCAATCAAATGCTGCTCGCCTAAGGGTTGGCTGCCACACAACTTCCCCTCCCAATACTGACATATAAGATGCTACCACCGCGTTTAGATCCACCTCGATAGAGAAGATTTTTGGAAACACCACCGTTATGCCCCTAGTCTTAGTAGAAATCCAACCTCGTTTGCTCTTATTCATTCCAATGTATTATGTATGAGGACCAACCCCAATCGTCTCTTAGTATGGCTATCATTATTTTGTGACCTTTGTTGATGATTACTCCAGGGCCACTTGGGTTTATTTGTTAAATCCAAGCATGAGGTCTATTCAGTCTTTCAGTTGTTTCATAAATTGGTTATAACCCAGTTTGATACTAAAGTTAAGATTCTTTATTCTGATAATGGTGGGAAGAACTTATTTCATGATTTCTCTTCTTGTCTCTCTCAACATGGGATCTTTCATCCAACTACTTGCCTCGGTACTCCTGAAAAGAATGAAGTTGCTGAAAGAAAAAAACTGTCACCTCCTCCTCAAGATCACTCGTGCCTTGCTCTTCCATATGCATGTTCTCAAAGTTTTCTAGGATGATGCACTTCAGGTTAATCCTGCCTGTTGGACAAAGTAAAGAAAACCCCTTGCAGATGAAGACCAACCAAACACTGAACGGAGATGAAGTCAGAAAACACCACAGCCCAGACCACTAAGCCCAAACCTGTTGAGGCTCCTCCCACAACAATTGTCTAGACAATGCATCATTCGGGCAATAGACTCCGGAGAAGACTCAAGCAAAGGAATTGGCTATAGACACACAATCAATGGAAATGGAGAAAGAGTTTTACTTCAATAAAATCCTTATTCCAGGCAATCAGAATACCATTTGAACAATTAATGGCTTCTTTATGAACAACACCCCAGTTGCACCAACCCCAGATAATGATTGCTTCTTTCCTCCCAAAAGAACACAATTTTGACTCCTGCAACACCAGCAAATCTACATTCCACAGAACGAGTAAATTCGATTCTCTTACACAAGAGATGAAAATTATACACATAAATCCTGGCACATCCAGTTTGGTATTCTTTGGATATTAGTCTCCCTACGGAAGCCAATGACAAAACAAACATTTTGCCAACAGATTATGGGGTTATTCCCCACAGAAAGGTTTCTCAGCAAAGATCCTCATGTTCACTCCAACATTATTTCTGCAGGCCATATCAGTCCCATCATCACTAACCTCAAATAGTTTGTTTGTGTGTGTTTGGTACAGACATACAACTAAACACATTGCTCAGTTTCATTCATAGGTATTACAACCACTCATATTACCAGAAATTTATGCAAATCTTTTGTGCAGATTGCGGAATTAGATACACATGCATATATGCATATAGTCATTGATGGTTAGACAAGTTCTCACATGAACCACAACCATTTATTATGACACAAAGAGATGGTGTAATTTTCTTCCTGACCAGAATTGCCATCTGTAGACTGTGCAAAGATTCAAAGCTCCAAAAAGGGAGCAAGACAAATAGGAATATATTACTCTAGTTCCTTGGACAATCCTAGAGAAAAAAGGGACTCATGATTTCATTCAACACAATATTCAATTGCTTTCCTGTTTAACCAGGTTGAAGATCAGAACTAGCAACAAGACTATTCAGCCAATAGCACAAGGTTCTTTTACTGAACATATCACCAATGTATCAAATGAGACTCCTTGGCAATTGTAGCGGAAGTGGAAGGGGAAGGCTCAGTCTTGATGGAGACTAGCACAGCTAATTCCCACCATCATTTTAAACATAGTGTTGGAAGTAATACAAACTCAGCCACTCCCACTAAGCAATTAAGCCATCTTCAAGAACTCTAAGAGTGTTTTCCCCCTCTCTAAACTCATTGAACCTACTTCCTTAAGGTGAAGTGAACCACTGGAATTTATACCATTGCTGCATCCATCACTTTCAATTACATTACTAAACAGTCGCAATACCCATAAACATTCAATGGTGAATAACGTTGTATATCTTGTGTGGATTGGAGAAAAAAAACTTGGACAGGGAAATCATTGCCTAGGCTGAATTACTGTATCATTGTGTCCACATCTTAATTTTGTGTAAAAGGTGTTTTGAGATGGAATACTGGCTATTGTTCTTATTTGCAGGACTGAATGATAATATCAGGTAAGGAGTGTGTTGTAGCCCTTTTGACAACTATTTCTAAATTGTGGATAAAATTTGACGCAGGCTTCTATTAACACTCTGATTTAAGAGAAAAATAAAAATAAAGAGTAGAAGAAGAGAAGAAATTAAGAAAAGAATCAATGACTTGCAAGGAGAAACTTAACCAGCCAAGTAGCTCCCCGTCTTGTGGAAGTTCTGAATTTTATTTCTTTTCCTTTTTATTTTTATTTTTTTTAAGAAGAAGAAGAAGAGGGATGCACCTTCAACCTTGGCTCTGATACCACCCAATGCAGGCTGTTATTGAACACCCTGATTCAAGAGAAAAAACAAATAGAACAAGAGAAGAAGATCAAGACGAGAACCAACTATTTGCAAGGAGAAACTCAAGCAACCAAAATAGTCCCACGAGAAGAGCTCCACCTTTTGTGAAAGTTCTGAAATTCTTCAATAAAAACGTTGAATGAATTCTTTTACAATAAAATCCTTCTTTTTTGTAGCATATGTCCCCCTCCATATCCAAACACTCAGGTGCACTATTTAAGTTAAAGAGTTTTTTTAAAAGATGTTCAATAAGTCTAAACAAGGTTAAAAGCCTTCTTTCTTTTTGTTTTCCTTTGTCTATAGCAGAACAGATACAATTTTAAATCAAAATCACGACTCCCTCAAGTAAACAGCCAAATGGATGTAACTAGCTATTCTAGTGTCCTATTACAATAAAAACACTGAAAGACACAGAAACTAATACAACAAATAAACTAATAAGGATCAATGCATGTCTTGTGCTTCTTCTCCTTACCCATCTTCCCTAAGAACTCCATTGCCACACAACTTGCATCAACATGTAAGATAATGAACAGTAGTATCATAACATAGTTACAAGGAGATAGTAGTTCCCATTTTAGATTAATTATCTCCACATGATTAGTTAAATATAATAATAATAATAATAATAATAACAGAATGATGGTAGTTATCAATAACTTTAATGCAATATTTGCATTACTATCAACTTCTTTTAAATTTAAACAAAATATATCCACTTCAATCATAGCCAAGATATGGATCAATATTAAAGAACATATGCAGGAGCCAAGGCAATCAGGATTAACCGTGTCCTCAATAGAGAAGCCTTTCGTCCACTTAATTAGGGTCCCAGATGCGATTGATGTTTGCCTCACTGGGACTGAGAAGGTAAAACCCAATTCCCTCTGCCTACCAGGAGAAAGATGAAAACCTTCACCTTCTGTAGCAACAAACTTTGCAAGTTCTGCAGCAATGAAATCGAATAGTTCCTGAAATCACAATTAGTTTCAAATTTTAGAGATGGGGTATAATCTGTGAGAAGCTAGATGAGTAGCAGTTTCCATTTGTCGTAACTTACATGTGAAGTCCCAACCATCAAATGTGGTGGAATTGACAACTCAGCAAATTCTTGTTTAACAACACGTCGATCCTTCCCACCCAATTGTACACGCAACACACGGAAGTTTGTTCCACCAAGGTCCAAAGCGTAAAATAATCCTTTCTCATCCCTAAAACAAGAACAACAAAAGAGATGGACACAATCAACTGCAATCCCTTCTTGCTTCTTCAAGAAGTCTTTCCATCAGCATAAATGATATAGGGAAAAAATAGTAATGAATCAACCTTGTTAGGATGCCTATTTGATGCATTCAACAATTGAAGTAATGTTCTTACTACTAGTCAAAAAACTCAAAACCAATTGGTGATTAATTAGTAATTTAATTTTTATTGAGAAAAAGTTGTCCAAAAATTAACGATCATCCACGTATGGGATTGTTGAGATACAGAATATTACGGATAGTATTGTCAGAATGATTGTATACATGTACATGTATAGTATACCAAACTTTGTGGTGAACCATCCCTCTACATATATAAATATAAATAAATTTGTATAGAGAGTGGATTAACTCTCTAATACAATTTCCCCAAATCGCTGCTCTCTCTCCCTCTTCTCCTTTTCTTTCTTTCTTCTTTTCTTCATAATCTAGTTTCAATCTACAAACTAAGAATTCAACTTGGTATCAGAGCTAACCAGGGATCAATTGGAGAGTGCCGACAATGAAGAGGAGCTAGAAGCAGGGCTGACATTATCCATATGGACGCTCATATCAGCCAGGCTGTATCGGGTGTCAGTGACGACAGTGAGTAGGCTTTGGATCGTGGTGATTTAGGACAATTATAAACATTTTTTCAAAATTTTTTGAAGCCTATAAGCATGTTTTTTGAGCAGATTTATGAAGAAAATCGGAAACCCCAAATCTGATGAAATTGATCGATCTGATTAGCATGGGGTGTTTTTAGTTGATTGATTCAGAGTGAAGTGATTGATTTTTGTGAGGAATCATTCAAAAGTGGTCTTACTCAATTTGGTTAAGTATTGAAGGTTCAGTGGCAATTTTTATCTACTAGTGTTAACGCCTAGCCCTATGTTTCACGATTTTTGGGTATTTTTTATTATTTAAAAATCCTCCTTGGAGTTGGATCATGATGCATCCTCTTGATCATTGTTGTCTTGACTCTTGATCTTGTATTCATGATTGTGATATTTGTGGGAGCTTTGAACTATGTTTGAAGAGGTTATTTGGCTGTGTTTGCTCATTGTTCGGGACATTTCTACCTTTGGAGTGGTGCGTGTTGTTTGGCAACAGTGTATATTGACCTTTGTGGATTATATCATGTTTTTTAAATTGTGGTTGTTGATTTCTTGAACTAAGGCATGTCAGCAGAACATTGGAAATCGGGGTAAAACGTCGGGGAAACGAGCAAGAGTGATACAGGCAGCACTCCTATCAATGGAGATCCCTCCCAAGTATAGATTACAACTATGAAGTTTGATGGCAACAATTGTCTCATGTAGTCCAAATCTGTTCTTATATACATTCAAGGTAAAGATAAGAGGAATATTTGATAGGCGAGATTGAAGTTCCTCCCAAGAGTGACACTTGGTATTGGAAGTGGAAAACAGAAAATGTCATGATTATGGGCTGGTTGTTAAGTTCCATCAATCTTGAAATTAATGATCACTACCTATTCTTAGAAACGGCTCACCAAATATGGGGATCCCTATCTCAAGCCTATTCAAAGATTGAAAACACAGCCAAAGTGTATGAATTGCGATAGAGAATTGCACAATTCAAACAAGGGGTTCAACCTCTAACAATTTATTATGCCTCCTTGAGGAAGATGTGGGAAGAACTGGAGCAACAAACCACTTACTGTCCTTGTGTAAAGGATGCCACAACATACAAGAAGCATGTTGAGAAGATATAAGTATTTCAATTTCTAGCTGGTTTAAATTCTGAGTATAAGTAGATTCGAGTTCAAATCCTGAACATCTCTTCCCCCTTCCTTGAATGAGGTATTTGCATATGTTCATAGAAAAGAAAGACGATGAAGAGTGATGAACTTGTTGTCTTTAGTGGAAAAATCAGCATTTGTCTCTATGTCTAGTCATGCCAGTTCCACTACACACAGTTGTGGTAGAAGATTTTGTACCTCCTTAGGTGATCGAGATCAACTCAAATGTATGCATTGTGGTTGGTCCAGACATATTAAGGACCAGTGTTGGGACCTGCATGAACGTCCACAAGACTTTCCTCCACATCAATTTCAGCGAGGTGAGTCTAGTACCGGTAGAGGAGGTGGTGGATTTGGCGGTAATAGATCAAGTACAAATTATGTAGCATCCACCTCTTCAGAGCTTACACCTACAGCTCGTACATCTTTTACTCCATTTGATGGCAGTTTATCTTGGGAGGAGATTGAGCCTTTCCATCAGTTTGTTCCTCAGCTTAAGCCTCCTTCAACAACCTCTACCTCTTCATTTACGACTTCCGCTTCAAGTACATCTACATCAACCTTATCCACGTCTGTTTCCACTTCCTAGAATTCATGATCACTAATTCAGTAGCCTCTCACCACATGACCAATATGTTTTCCCTCTTTACGTCCTATCATTTTAGTTATGGGAAAGATAAAGTCCGTATTACAGATGGTTCTTACTCGTTTATTACAGGACATGGTGATTTACTTGTCACTTCCACTTTATTATTGTCATCCGTTCTTCATGCACCTAACTTTACCTTTAATTTATTGTCCATTAGCCATCTCACCAAGAGTCTTAACTACAGTGTTACTTTCTTTCCTTCTTATTATTTGTTTCAGCACTTCGAAACGAAGACAACTATTGGTTGGGACAGGAGAATGATGGTCTCTATCTTTTAGATTCAATTTTTCAGATGTCAATAGCATCTTTAGCAATAAAGAGGGACATCTCCCCTACTGCTACAGATGAATTGTTATAGTGGCACCATCATCTTGGCCACCTATCTTTCTCTTTATTAGGGAAGATGTTTCCCAAGTTTCAATTTTCTTCGAATAATTTTCATTGTGAACCTTGTTAATTGGCAAAACATTGTCGTTTGATTTACCCATTGAGTAATAATAGAAGTTTGTCTACATTTGCTACTGTTCACTAATGTTTGGAGGCCCTCCCCAGTTACTTCTCTATTCGGTTTTAGATACTTTGCTACCTTTGTAGATGATTATTCTCGGGTTACAAGAGTATACTTGTTAAAGAACAAAAGCGATGTATGAACTACATTTATAACTTTTTATAACATGGTAAATGCCAATTCAAATCGCCTGTCAGCCTACCTATAGGCCAACCCTGTAAGTCACGGCCTACAAATGACACATGGCATATACACCAACTTGGGTTAAATTCTTTCAATCCCCCCATTTCTAACAAAACCAACCCTCTTCTTATTCATGAACCAATAAACCACTTCCTTCGCCAACGAGAGATTGGATTAGGCGAGGCTCCCCACTCCAATTCTCTCTCTCTCTCCACCTCCGAATATCTCTTTGTCCCTTCTCTATTTCCCTCTCTCCCCTTCCCCCCTTTTCAATGTTCTCACTCCCCCTCTCTGTTTTAGTCTCCCTCCCACTTCGTTTGTCTACCCTTCTACAATTCTGTTCCTCTCTTCCCTCTCTCTCTCTCTCTCTCTCTCTCTCTCTATGATGAGGACATCAGGTTCAGGGATGCTTTCCAGACCTACCAGAGACGCCGCAAAAGAGCTGGACCATTACTTTGGTTCCAATAGGGGCCCACATGTTATGCCACAAGCCCAAAACACTTTTAGTCTTGTTTAGGATTTATTTTTATTAGTAGTAGTGTTTTTTTATTTTGCTATACATTATTTTGTGTCTCTTGTAGGGGGAGTGCATTTATGTGAGGGTATTTATGTCAAGATTTGTCTGAAGAGGGAATTTTATGTCTTTATTTGGTTTTAGGGGTATATTTGATATATGTACTTAGGTATTAAGGTATTTTGGTTCAGAGGACCTAATTTTATGTAGCCTTAGCCGTGGAGAGCTCTATAAGAGCTACCCCACGCCCCCTTCTCTTTCTCATGCAATGAAATAAAATTTGAGTTGTTTTTACTCTCTTCTTCTTCCTTGGTACAGCTAGGCTGAAGACAAAACCCTGGAAAGGGACTTGGGTCTCCCCATGTTAACAGTGGTAGTGGAGACCAGCCCATTCCCTTTGGGTTCAAAGGATCACATCCCTCTTATTCTTCTTGTTTTTCTTGAATTCTTGTTTGCTGAAAATTTATGTGCATCTTTAAGAGATTGGCTACCAAATTCTAAGGAAGGTTTTTTGACGAAGTTTGAAGCATCCAGGAGGCATACCACACCTGGGCGACACCTACAGTGGAGGAGAGGAGGTCAGAAAATATTCTGACCTAGGAAATCCCAAGGTGGCACTTCAATTTTCTGGACAGATTTTCAAGATTCTTTAAATCTCTTTGTTCTGCTTGGTTTGATCGTGGATTTTGGAAGGAATCACACTAGAAGACATCAAGGTTGCTGCCTCTAATAAACTCAGGTGTTATTCTTCTTGTTTTAGTTCTCTTTTGAATTCCTATTGTGGGTAGTTTCAAGTGTTTGTGGTGGCAAAAGCTTGGACTGTTACAGTTAATTTTCTTGGTGCTTTTCTAACACCACAGCCCCTAAATTTTAATCCCAATATTTACCCTAACATCAGCCCCCTGAATCCCTTGCAAAACCCCCATGTTTAGCTTCCTAAATTTTATTATTTGATACACTTTTAATTTTCCTGCACACCAAGTATTTGATAAAATTCCCATTAATATGTTGGTTGGATTTTCTGTTTGGACAGCACCTATATGATTTTCAAACCCTTGGAAATAGCCCGCTAGTTCTCTAAAGTGCCTAATTTTAGTCTCCCTAATTATATTCCTCATTCTTCACATGATTTCTATGATTTGACTATTTTTATGAACATTTTTATACACCCAGAATTTTTGGGCAGCAAGCATACATGTTTTGTTCCTCTAAGTTAGTTGGTTAATTTAAGTATATTAGTTAGGTTCTTTTATTGTCTTTACTTTGTTTTTCCTTAACACCTTTTAATGTTCATCTAATTTAACTGATGAACCACCTAATTTGCTTGTTTTTTGTGCTAGTAGGAATCTAGGTTATGGTGTTATTTTATGCCTAACCTCCTTAGCACACACTTCACCTACCTAAATGCTTGTTGCATCTCTCTCTCTCTCTCTCTCTCTCTCTCTCTCTCTCTCCCTCTCTCTCTCCTCTTCATCTTCTTCAACTACTATTTTTTTCCTTGATATGCGATCTTGAACATTCATTACTTCATCTTTACTTTCTTTTTTCTGCTTCCTCAGATCATGATCTTCAATAAATCAAGGAGAATAATTCAATCAAATAATGTAAGAACATTAAAGTAAAACAAAAATTAAAATTTACTATCTGATGTAAGCCCCCAAGACAGTAATTAAACAGATTTTTCTAGCATGTTTTCAGTCCCTTTTTCTTTTGAAATGTTTTTCTGAACTACATAATCAATCCATTAGCAATGGCACGATTCAAATTGAAAGTTGTTTTGTACACCGGCAGCTCTTTGTGTCACCTTTCAATCCCAGTCATAGGAAGATTATCGTTGAAGAGAGATCAGAGCTAGAATCACTTGTGGCATCTCGTCATGATTATCTTCATCATCCTTGCCGTGGAGATTTCTCATGTGGAAATCACACTTCTGATAAGAGATCCTGTACATCTTCGACTCGGCAATTTCGCTCCATAAAATGGAATTGGAGCTCATCATTGGGTGACCAGCAGTTATTACTGCCATTAAGCTTAGCTCGTCTTCCCAAAGGTGTTAACTGTCCATAGGGTCGACCATCATCATCCAGGATCATGCTAACAATGTAAAATCAGATATTCATCCAAAATATAAAAAATAAAAAAATGTAGAATTGAACAGACCTTTCATATCATTGCTTACTTTCCCGCAAAAAGATGTTTCATTTTCAACATTGCATTGTAAATTGAGTTAATTGATGGCCGGAGTGTTACCAAATGGATACAAGAGAGAATCAGAAGAGAGGGAGAGGGAGAAAGTGAAAGAAAAAAATGATGGGCAAAATTTATTGCCAGTGACCAAAGTGATATGGTCAGTTTTAATCGCCATATAGGAAGGAAGAAGCGGTTTGAAAGAAGGGTGGTTTTGTGAGAAAAGGGTTTTTGGAGAAGTTTAACCCAAATTAATGAATATACCACGTGTCGTCTGTAGGCAACAGCCTACAGGGCTAGCCTATAAACCAACCTAAATATGATCCGACTTGGGTAAATGCAAAGTTTAATACCAGATTTTGTATCCTTTAGTTTGACAATGGGGGAGAGTACCTCTCCAGTTCTCTTTCTTCATTCTTCGATGAATTTGGGATTGTTCATCGGACCACATGTCCGGGTGCTCCTGAGCAAAATGGGATAATTGAGCGTAAAAACAAACACTTTCTTGAAATTGCTCGTGTCATTCTGTTTACAATGAATGTGCCCAAGACTATTTGGTCTGATGCCATTCAAATAGCTACTTACCTCATGAACAGGATGCCACATGGGTTCTCTCTTTTAAATCTCCTCTAACAAGTTTGGGTTTGTTCACCAAACCACATGTCTAGATACTTCTGAGCAACATGCGGTAGCTGCGTAAAATCAGACACTTGCTTGAAATTACTCGTGTTATTTTGCTTACAATGAATGTGCCTAAGACTTTTTAGTCTTACGTCATTCAAACAGCTATTTACCTCATGTGAACAGGATGCCCACACGAGTTCTCTTTTAAATCTCCTCTGGAAGTTCTATAAAAAAAGGGGCGGCCCAGTGCACAAGGCTCCCGCTAACGCGGGGTCTGGGGAGGGCAAGATGTACGCAACCTTACCCCCATTTTTGGAGAGGCTGTTTCCGTG
>JAOXJP010253389.1:0-21742 GCA_025762735.1 Platanus orientalis | reverse complement strand
ACCTGAATCTCCCTCATAAACCTGAAACCAAAAGCCAAATTATTCACTGAAGAGACCAAAAAGGTTTGCTTTCGAAAGCCTTTAACAAGAAAACAAAGCTCACCTTTAAAAGAGACTTCACAGTCTTGCGAATTAAATCCTTGGAAAATCCTAATGGTTGTAAAGCATCAATTGCCGCATCCATTCGTTTTAGTCCAACCTGCAACATTGCCCAATCGAGAGAAATTATGAGAAAGAGAAAAAGAAAGGAGAAGATAAATAATTTGAAGAGAAAAAAAAAAGGGAGTGGAAGAACAAAGTGAACTCAAGACCTTCCTCGGTCTCCTACGCGGCGCCATGGTTGGCTGTCCCTGCCTGCAAGGAACAGAGCTTTGAGTGACTATAAAGTATAAAGCATACAAGCTATTTATGTAATTATCATATATATATAATAAGAGTCAAGACAACTGATTTCCCTTCTTAAACAACAATCAGAGAATAGCACATTGGACAATTTATCAAATAGTTAAAATCCAGAATGGTTTTTTTTTTTTTCCTCATCATTCCACCTTTCTTTCCCTTCTCTGATCCCTTTCATCTACTGTGATGGAATTGCCAAAACCTATCTCCCAGACAGAATCACCAAAAAGTATGAGATGTTTATGAGAGTACCTAGACATGACCAACATCAAGACTTGTGTGCTCCTAGTGAATGTGAAGAGGTGGCTAGTATTTGAAATGGATTTGAGGAATGGCTTCTTTCACAGTGACCAGAGGTTTTCAGGACTTGTAGTTTTCTATACATGGCAATCTTGTCTCATCTCACTTTCTCATACATTTCATAAAAAGTTGAAAATTTATAAGGTCTCAAATAAGATTGTGAGCTTGGATAGAGATTTGAATCTATATAGTGTTTCAGGAAAGTACTGTCAACCATTATCTGTTAGCTCCACACTTTTCTGGTCCTGAACCTCTTAGATGATTTATCATTCATCATTCGTCTAGTGTCATGGTAGTTATCCTCCCCATGTAACAACTTATAAGGTGACAAGAAGTTGGTTGAAGACAGGGCACAAAAATGTAAACAAATTAATAAACAACTGTTCTAACACAATGAAGAACATGGGTTTCTAACCCAGTTAAATTAATAGATAGCATGTCATCCAAGTCAATTCCGCAGATTCGCAAACATCATTGAGGAAACTCTGAATTTAATCGCAAGAACCCAAACCCAGTTCGACTCACCAGTTCACAGCATCTCCCAGAATTTCCACAAAAACCCTACTCATAAATTTATCAAAGACGAAAAACTCAGTAATCACCAAATTAACCACACGTAGTTCAAACCTGTCCACCATAACCACTAGCAACAGAAACCGCGGAAAAAACAGAAAATCCCCAAGAAACTACAGCCTCTCCCCAAATGCTGACATATACAAATTCATGCAACCCACACATTCAACAGGATTGAAGAAAAAGAACTACTATCATCCCATTACAAAGCCAAATAACCATAAAAACCCTAATTATAGGTTGGAGCAAGAAATATGGAGCTAAAGTACAAAATTCCAGAATCAAACTCATACAAAGCAAGGGAAGGAACGTTACAGGTACAAACCAAATAAAATGTATGAAAACAAAGAAAGATAGTGGAATCTCTAGCTTAAAGAGCGGGTTACGGTTTAGGGTTTAGGGTTTGGGAGAAAGAGAAAGGACTAGAGAGAGAGAGAGAGACAGAGAGAGAGAGTGAGAGAGCGGAAAGCTCCAGCCGGTGGCGGGAATACGTGTCGGCACCAGCGACGGCGAGGGTCCCTGATCTCTCTTGGCCTTGCGTAGGGGTTTGGATCGGGAGGAAATAAACCGACCACTCCTAGTGGAGCAGGGTTCGGTACGGCCTGTTCGGTTTCGAGCTTCGCTCCCGCCGTTTGGTTCAAATCATCTCCAGTCTTAAAGTAGAGATCTAACGCCAGTAACTATCGAATACGCGCCACGGTGACTGAAAAAGGCTACTTTGATAAATACATATGCATTTATTTATTTGTATTTATTGTAAACCCCTCTTGAGCCAAGTGTATTTACTAATAGAACCTTTGTTTGTCTCCATCATTTACCATTCAACCGGTGGATATTTTTCAAACCCTCTTGGGTTCCATTTTCATTTTTTCTATAATATTCCTCAGCACCCATACACGAGTACGCAGCACGTGATATGATGCCTGAACAAAGAATATTTTGATAAATACACAGTATTACATTTACAATAATAGCCTCCTTTCGTGTCACACTTAGATTGGTACTGGCGTCATATCTCTTCATTTAGACTGGAGATGGTTTAACCCCATTCTATTCCTTTCACTTGCCTTACCCATCCCCCCCCCAAAGAATTAGGTGCGAATGGAGTCAGGATCTGACACATCAATGTCAAAAAGTGATAAGCACCCCCCAAAGAGTGTGAGTCACTTTTTGATGCTAATGTAGCCACCCCTGATGCCATTTGCACCTATTCGGGGAGGGTTTCATACCAAATCAAAGCTCTACCCATCCAGGTTGCCTAGAGAGGATTTGGTGCTCCCACTTAAAACCTCCTAAGGCACTCCCTACATCAGGGGTGGATACATCCTCGCGAAAAAAGTGAAATACCCCTCCCCCCAAACCAAAAAAAAAAAATTGTAAATCACTTTTTGGGGCCTAAATAAGAGATATGTGACATATGCAGCCTTGGAGAGGAAGTCAATGAATCCTATTGATGGATGGAATGCATCACCCTATGGTGTAGGGAGGGAGGACCATGGAAATAGGGAAAAGTGTCAAGGTTTATAGTGGATGGTGGTCTATACTTGACACATGTCCATGATGGAATTCATGGATCATGTGAGGTGACATAGGGAACCAATGAGAAGAGGCCACTTGTCATACTTAAGAAGTAGCACATGATGGATTCCAAATTAAAGGATAGGATTCAATCTCTCACTGGCATATGTCAATGATCTAGACCAATGGAGGTTTGAGGTATCAAAAGAAGTCAATGGGAGGCAATCACTTGTCAAGCCTTAAGATGAGATTATAGGGATTGATCTCCAAGTGACGTGTCCAAGGTTGATGTAGTTAATCCATATAATTAAATGTATTAATGCCACAATAAATGTGAATTTTATGAGAATTTGGATTAAGCCCATTTTTTACTTTTTTTGACATTTGATAGATGCAAACATAATGGTTAACTCAAATTTGTCATATGATATTTTCAAACTATTGCACTATCGTACGTTCGACATCTAGAATATCTGGAAAGCTCCTGATTAGGATTTAAGAAAGGCAATATGATAACATTGTTTATTGGAGTCTTCACGGAATATGTGCCGGTTGAGTTACCAGAGGTGCTACTAGACATAGCAAGTTAAACAAATATGTGTGCGAGAATAAACATAGAAAATTGGCTTTTGGGGGGAAATTGAATTTATCCAAACCAGTTACGAGACTGTCCAAGTTAGCTTTTTGATCTTTCAACCTCTAGTGATTGCAAACAAAGCAATGATTTTTGGGCCTCCTGGACATTCCGGTCGTAATGCCACAGTCATGAGTGGATTATGATATGAATTGGGTGAAGAACCATGATGATACAATAACCATGGGATACCCAGTTTCATTTTGGAGGGACAATATGATAAAATTTCCACTTGAGTTGAATGAGTTCTTGACATGAAATGCAACCCCCATGTTTCATGAGATGTGAGTCTAGTTTGTTTATTAATTAGGTATTTAGACAAGAAACTATATGCAAAACTGTACTCTATGGAATGTCATATTTTGGCTGTGGTGGGGATTATGAATAGGTGGGATCCACCAAGAAAATTTTCAGGGAGAGGAACTCTTGATGGTTAAAGGGTGTTGGAATTGACTAGGTTTCTTCTGTCAAGTGTTGTGGGAAGTTCTAGAGATTCACCAAGAATTATGGCTTGTGTATATAAGAAAATTAAGGCTATGAGAATAGGAAGGGTAAAATTATAATTTACGAACCAATAATGCTTCACTATGGAAAGGCTTATGAGGGTTAAGAAATTGTGATAATATTGTGATTGATTGTCTGGAAATTTAGTACTTGTAACATTTTGGTGAATCCTAAAAAATTAGGACTTCTAAAAAATTGGTGTACTTTGAAGGGGTGAATAAGGTTATGAAAACCAGAGGATTTGATCCAAGTAAGATTTTGCACATATTTTGATGTACCTTTTGCAACTAATCTATCCATAGGAAACCTTAAGAGTATGTGCCTAACCTCTTAAAGTTCAGGTTCAATCTTTGGTTGTTAGGTTTTGTTGATTACATTTTAGGTTTTGATTATATTCATGTTGCTTATGATAAATCTTACCTAAGTCTTCGGGTTCGTGTGGTATATGGGTAATTCATTTTCTTCCTAAACCAAGGTTGCCTAAGGTATGAATCTAAACACTGCTTTGAGCGCATAAGATTCATTCATAGACCCGAGTCAAATTTTAGGTGTTGATGATTATAAAGAGCATTAACTCAGAAAATTGTCCACATAAAAATAGATTATTATCTTGGGATGTTTAATTTTAAATTAAGTGTTATTATAAGTATATTATTAAAGACTATTAGCATGCACATAAGTGTTGGAATATTGATAAGTGATCTCTTAAAAGCCCTTGTCACAGACTTAGTTTTCCTGATGCTTAAGCTGTGCAACACTTGACCACTCCCAACCAGTAGACGAGTCAATCTTTTCCAATGCCCATATTTTATATGAAGAGAGATAGAAACACACTCAAGAGAGAGGGAAGAATAACATTATGCACTCGACTACCCTAATCTTGTAAACGAGTCAACCTAGCCCAAATACCTATATTTAGAGTAAGAAGGAAACTAGAAACCACTCAAGAGAGAAGAAAGCATAACATTATTTCTTACTCACAAAAGTATGTACAAGACTTGATGGCTTATTGAAATTGCTTGCAAATGAGAGGGGCCTTTCCTTTTTATAGACTTTTAAGGGTCCCCTTAATCCCTAAAATATGCCAAGTATCATTCATCCCTTTGGTAGAATTTCTCTAGACCCTCTTTAAAAATATAACCCACCTGTTTCAATGGAATCCTCTAGAAAACCTTTAGATCTTCCTAGATTTCTCCTTACATTCTGAGACCTTCTAGGTTACACTAGAACATTCTACATACTTCTAGAATCTTCTCATAGCATCTAGAGTTTTCTAGAAACATAGAGCACTTTCTAAAACTATCCATAGTCTTCTAGAACCTTTTAAAATATTCTAAAATCTTCTAGAATGTTTTTTATCACTATAGATCCTTCTAAAATACTCTACAACCATTTAAAATCTTCTAGAACCTACACATATGTACATTATATACATACTCGGGATGATGAGGGTCCCTAGAGCCTCTCATTGTCACGCGGGGTGTGACACCATGCTTAACAAGCAAATGAGCCGTTTTGTTGACACATCGCCAAACAAAGCAACAAGACACTTCTGATATGGCTTTTTTTTATCTTTGCTTTTGACTGTTCTTGCTCTTCTTAGAATGTCTTCATAATGAAATCTTTTATTTACCTAAAAAATGGTGGATTATACATTAGCAAAGGATTATACAATTCACACAAACTAGGGGTCACATGAGACCCAACACCCCCTCACAAAGCTGCAGCTCCCAACCATTGGAAATACATAATCTTTTTTTTTTGGAAGCAATTTTAGTATTATTTCTCTAGGGATCATTTCAAGGTTATAGAGAATTAGTTTTGTTTTGTTAGAAGTGAGTAAGAGAGAACCCCAAGGTTTATAATTAAGTGAATCACTCATCTATTTATACACTTTCCGACAATATAATTTTTACAATATTTTTTTTTCTTCTAATTGCATTGTTCTTTTTATTATATTGTTTTTTTTTTTAACTTTGGGAATTTTCCCATTTTAGTATAAATAGTGTTGCTAAAAGCACGGCCAAGTCATAAATGGGGTGTCGATCAGCATTAAACTCCTATATTAATGCAAGAATTGGATGTAAAGGATAAAAGGGAAATTATGGTTTGGCTAAGGGAGAAATAATCCAATGATTAGTTCAAAGTTCAAACATGGATTTTTCCCTAAGTATTTGCCTAACTATATATCTAAAATGGAAAGACTTGTCATTGATTTTCATTCAAAGAAAAAGTAGTTTTAATTCTTAAAATTGGTCATTAAATAATACATAATAGAATCACCAAGGCCATGGGATTTAGGGAGTATTGATACTTTTTAAGCTTGAGTAGTTAAAAACTTAAAAAGGTAAAATATTGCTAATGTTAGGAAAACAACTGAAGTAAAATCCATACCATGTGTCAACTCATGGTGTGATCACACTTTTTTTTGGTTGGTCACAGAAAATTTGCTCCCAAATATGAATGACACAAATACAATGGGAGGACACCGGCTAAAGATGAGATAGTACATACATAGTTTCCTTGTTCTTCCTGGCATTTGTCTGTAAAACACATCAGCTGGCTAAAATCATTGAGTCATGCATGGTTTTGAGCTATAGCTTATACAAGGCATGGTTGATGGGTTTTAACCAGCTTCAATGAACTTTAACTTGTACAGGAGAACTTACTAAAAGAAGGAACAAATCAAAGTATACTCCAAAGACAAGTTTTCTTACACTTGAACAACTTAGTACCTAACTCCCTAGAAAAAAAAGAAGAAGAAAGAATAACAAACCATTTTAACAAAAATGTGTATCCGATTTTGGAAAATTTTCCAATTTTGGTAATTACTGAAATTTTCCTTATTCGCAGAAATTAAGCGAATTGCAAACCATGTAAAGCATTAGATTGGGACGAAAACAAATCCTCTGCAATAAGCTTAAATAAGATTAAACGGAAACTGCCTTCAAAAAATGACAGCTGGTTAAAAGTGGGTCCACATTTAAGTCTACAAGGAAACACATGTATTAAAATTCCCACTCAATGTTAAAATTCCAATTTATCAGTATAGATGTCGTTCTTTGAAGGCAGTTTCCATTTAATGCTATTTAAGGATGATGATGAATGGCCTCCCTTGAAAGGAAAAATCACTAAGCTCACATTAAATGTGACCATACACAGTTGTTTAAAAGTCTAATGAGGATTCTAACTCTGTGTTAACAGTGCAATCTTATTATTATTGTGTTAACAGTATGTTTACATGTAAAAATGAGCTTTTGAACCAAATTCTCTTAAGAAAGACAAAATGAAACATTTTTTAATAGTAAAAAGACAAAATGAAACATATGATTATATAATTATAACTCTATTGAACTCTTTATTTGGTGGTTTGATTATGAATTGTTTATTCAAAGAGATGACTGCCACATTTCTAAGTTGATATAGCAGGACCAGAACTCAAAAATAGAAGAACTACAAAAGAGGACCCATGTCTGCAGTGGGCTCCTTGGGTTTCCACACATCATACAATAAAGAAGGGGGAGAGAACTCCCAAACAAAATTTAGAGAACTAGATAAGCAGAAAACGCCATATTGTGAGCTGCTTTGTTCCCCTTTCTGCAAACACGTAAGGCATTAAAAAAAGAACCTCAAAACCAGCTACTAGCACTTCAATATCAGCCAAGATGGAATCCACTTCGCAGGTTGGCCATTCCTTCCTGGCCAAAAGGAGACCATCCCACAAAAGCTTCCATCTCTGCAACAATGGTGCCCTCTTGCTTTACCTTTGATAAATTTTTCTTGGTAGACACGAACCACAACCCCACAATCTGAGTTCTTTTACTTTGAATAATGTGGTGGTCCCCCAATGGAATGACTTGGAACTCACCTGGTATTACTTAGATTAAACTGAGTGATGCTAAGTTTGGTGTAGCCCAGATGGTTCATCATTGGTCCTAAATTTGGAAAAACAGTAATGGTGAATAGCTGCTGTACACAATGGTCTTGGGACCAAACTTAACATTTCACTATTAAATAAGCATGTAACCCAGTGACAGATCACAGACCCACATAGATTCCACTATGTTCAAAAGAAAGATAAGCAATTGTTTTAAAGGTATCTCTTTGTCTCTTTTTCTTTCATTCTCTCTAAAATTGTCACTCGAACTAGGTTTTAATCCTTTTATACAAGCAACTGTAGAAGGTGAAATCTCAAAGGTAGGAACATAAAATTGTTGATGCGGCACAAACAGTATCTTCAATCAACGATACTCCCAGTTGCTATTAAGCTCCATTATCCATGTGGATGTGACACATGTCCATGCTAAGGGTATTTTGGTCAATGAACAGGGGCAACAACCATATCAATTTACATTAGGCGCCTAATTTAAGCAAAAAAAAAGTGCTTAAAATGTCCTAAATTGGATGGCTGAAATGTCAATTTTGCAAATTTGATTTCTGCTGATAATCCAAAATTTAACAGTGCTTATGATCTAAACCTAATTGTGGCCCTAAACCGGCACTTCCCAATTGAAAACAGAGTCAACAAGCAAAATGATGGAAAATAGTCAAAAAGGGAGGAGAAATGCAAAGAGATTGGATGTTTACAATCATCAAACCAAATGAGTTACCAAAAAAAAAGTGTTATGCCCATGTGCACCACATGTCCTAAGCACCTTGTAACGTATAGTTTGATGTACTTAGGGTTTTGTCTTGGAATATTATGGAGCCATTAGGGATATTAAAGCAAAACAAGACCCCAACCACAAGTAAGTTCTATTGGGGGGCTCAAGAATCAGAGACCATCAAGCGCAGGGGAATAAAGGGCAAAGCTACAACAAAGACTAGCCAACGCACACACACCCCTCTTAGTCCACATTATTGGCATTTTTTACAAGTAAAACATTTGTCTTAATCTCTCATAACCCATCAAAAGAATTTCTTTTGTTGAGAGACGGACCTTCCAATCCTCATAGGGAAAATGCACAGCATCTCCCATTGATCAAGACCCTTTACTTTTCTTTATAATTTTTAAAACACATTTTTATTACTGATTTGACTAGCGAACCCTCATAAAGAAAGGAGATAAACAAACCCCTTTACACTATATTTTAATGAAACACCAAGACGACAGCCAACTATCCGGTTCATGTTAAGCAAAAATATGGTGAGGGGGGGGGGGGTGTCAAAGGTTTGATACACTAAGAGCTAAAGATATATTTTTAAAAACTTTGGAACAATACCAATAACGATTAAAAATAATTATATATTATATAAGATGGGTTCATGAATAACATGGCATGTGCTTAGAGAATATAAGAGAGGTGAGAGTGGCACATGACCAAGAGGTGCACCAATGTGCAACCCATGTGAAGAGAGGGCTTACCCCACTTCCCCAATATGGAATGAGAATCTAAGTCAAAAGGGTCTTTATAAAAAATGTCCACGTCAACCCATTTAGATTATGCCACGTTGCATTGGCACTAACAAGCTGACCTACATTGCTTATTTTCTAAGATTTGGTAAACATGCTAGTACTAATTATCTTTCAAGCTTTTCATAATAACAAACAAACCCATTTATATTATTCCCATCAAAATGATAAAAAAAAATTGAACAAAAAAAGAGAGCTACATATATTAATTTTAGTATCCTATGCTTTGATGGCAAAGGAATCAACATCACCACACTATCCATCTATCAATCTATCTATTCTTCTTACTAATTTGAACAAAAAAGAAGAAAAAACAGAAAGAAAGAAAGAAACACAAAGGAAACAAAGCCAGCACACAACAATTGGGGGAAATAATGCTACTTCCCCCTTTGTATGACACAATAGATATTCATTCATATTGGTTGCTGTTGAGGTTGAGTATTTCCGGCTCGATCCATTGGTCCGATGCGGCTGGACCAGGCTCAGTGATGTTGGGGGGCAGGTGGTGGCTTGGTACACTGATAGCACTTGGCAAAGAGTCCGAAAGTATCAACTTGCTTGACGAAGTTGCTCACACTGGCCCAACCGCCGAATCCGAAGCCAACAATAAGGACCCACACGACCACGAATGCGTTAACCACATACATGGCCGTCCAACTTGGGATGAAGAAAGGAGGTTTCTCTACTGCATTCTGCATTAAATAAAACAAAACATGTAGAGTATATTCATAGTCCGTACTTACCAAATCGAGTTGAGTAAAACCTCTTAGCTTCTTATGACTCTTTGAAGAAAAATGGATTATTATTTAAGATCAGTGAAGTGGAATCAAACGACTTAATTAGTAATCACGCTAGTTCTTATACGAGCAACAACTAAGGTTGCATATATAACTATAGTGAGGACATCCCACCTTCCTCATCTCATAATATTTTCAAGATCCCAAAGCTTTAAATGTTGTGGCCCTTGCTAAGAGAACGTCCATATCAAAATAAGAGTTCCTTTCTAAGGGTCGTTGAGAACCTATTATTGGTACTGATACCACAATTATTTTTGCTCTATTCACATTTCTACGTCTTATCTTCACCTACTCCTCTAAGGACCCTCTTCTCTGTGCTCATCATACTATAATATAAAAAGACAATAGAAACCCTTCCCAATCCAGAAAACTCCGAACTTGCCAAGATTAAGATTGTGACTTGGGAGTAGTTCAAAGTCTCATAATCTTCATCATGAGAAAATTTCAAAACTTACAAAGAAAAAAACCATTGAAAGATACACTTCCTTAAAATCTAAGGCTTAGCTAAGTAAACAATCAATAATGTTGTTTACTTCTTGTGTTATTGCTGACAAACCAAGATGTCACCAAAGGTGAACGGAGAAGCAGGAGCACAAGCACACACACACGCGCCCGTGTGGGCACACACACTTTCAAATCAGAGTATGACCAACTTGGCCATTATGGAGAGGACAAATAAGCTTTCAAGATAAAATCTACAGTCCCAGGTCCTTACAAAATGCAATTAGGTCGACTGTTGGCATTATGCCAAGGCCCAGGGAGTAGGGACCCAAGAATCCGCCATGGCAATCTATGTAGGCCCAAAATTAATCCCCCGAACAACTGTCATATAATTGATTACAACCCATCACTGGTTCCAATCCATCCTATCCTAGTTTACCCTTTTCCAACCAGCCCAAGAAAGAACTAATAAGAACAGGAAGAGGTCCAATATGGGCCCCATTAAAATGAGGCCAAACCCTTTTTCCAATTTTGACCAACTCTAACTCCTTCACTGTTACAAGGAAGACCACCATCATCATCTTAGTATAAAGTGGAAGACGGGACAGTAGTCAAGCCTTTACTGTTAACATTCGAAAAAGCCAGAACAATGCTAGCGGAAAAGGGAGGATCTTAAATAAAGCAATTAACCATCTCTACTAAAACCCTAAGGCTGTAGGAGAAGGGATTTTTTTTTTAAGTAAGAGAGGTTAATATATATTTCAAATCTCACATTAATTATTCTTTCAGGCTGGCTCTTTATGCACATGTATGCACCATGTCCTTTGGACTTGCACCTTGCTCGGATGCAGAGCAAGTTTTAGGTCACGAGTTCAAATTTTCCTGTTGTGTACATGTATGCACTTTCTGTGGACTTGCACTAGCTCACCACATTTATTGTCTGAGAGTGTCTCACCATATTAAGTTTAACCTCTCCTATAACCTTATGGTTATAGGAGGTCACTAATTGCTTTATTTAAGAGAGGATATGTTTACCTGTCGGGCAGAGGCCTTTCTATAGGTGAGCATATGAGCTAGGGCAGGGATAATGTAGACAGTGAAGCTAACCAAGAGAGCACCAACTGCTGAGTTAATAGGCCCAAAGAAGGGGAAGATTATGGCCAAGAACCATATAGGGATCACCACCGGCAGCCTCGCCAGCGCTCTCAAGCAAATGCTCTTGGTGTCATGCATCCCTATCACCTTCTCCCACACAAAATATAATGGCGTGCATGCAAACCCAAACGTTATGAACTGCAAAAAAAAAAAAAAAAAGTATAATTCATCATAACAGAGATCGAGAGGACTACCAATTATCCATCTCTCCTAATATGTATTTGCAAAAAATTATAACAAACACAAACCTGGTGGATGAGCATTAAGATGACGGCGGAATCCCGGAAACCATTCTTGGGAAGGAGGGAGAAGGCGTTGGAGTGGTTAAGGAGCTGGTCGCCAAAGGCCCAGTAGACGGAGGCCGCCGACGGTATCGTTAGGGTGAATACGTAGAGAGTCGCCAGTAAATATATGTACTTGAATTTCTGAGGCTTCCACATCGCGTGCATGATTTCCCTGAAAAAAAAAAACATCAAGACCCCACATCGTCTCCGAAAATCAAGAAAGAAGCAACTGTTTCAAATGAAAAATTTCACATCCTACGGCAAAGGAATTCACATTTTATGATTTTACTTCGGTGGAAAAGTAGCTTTGCTGCTCTTGTGTTTTTGCTTTTAACTACATGTAATAGCATAAAGCGCAGTAAAATTATCAGATGAATTAGTGAAAGTCTGAAACCAGGACTTGCAGAGTGAAATTCCAATACAGCTCTCAATTACATCAAAGTTTATATAAAGGGTTTTTGGAAGACAGATGGAATCCGAGGAGGGTTCACGCTAGTTTTCTTCAACTTTGACTGGTTGGTTTTAATTTTTTTTTATATAATAAAATATGGTTTATGGGTAGGAATCAATTAATGAAATCATTACTTACCCAACTTAAATCAATTAATGAGATCACTAATTACCCAAAAATTTGTCTTAAAAAGAAAAAAAAAAATTGTTTTTGAAAGAAAACAATTTCTCCTCCATGATTTTGTCTCTCTCAAGACCCCAAATGACCGGCAAAAAGCTGCAAACAGAAGCCATGTATAGAAAGAAGAGAGGAAGATAGAATTTCATTTTCTTCCTTTTTTATTTTAACCCCGTAAATAATTTCCTGAAAAACTGATACTTACACTGTGACAGCGTGTCCGCCGAAAGTGTACAGGATATTGGTGGCGCCGGTGAAATACAGAACCAGCTTTGTTGGACCCGTGTGTTTTACGCCTTCAACCTGTTTAAAAAAAATGACTATTCGGCTCACTTCCTAAACCAAAACAAAAAACAAAATCTTGAAGATATCGAGAAAGAGAGGGTACCCATTTCAAGTAAAGAACAGATCTCTCTCTCTCTCTAACATACCTGGCCATGAACCAGAGCAGCAATAGCCATGTACCAGGCCGTGTAAGTGGTCATCCCAAGTCCTAGAAAAGACCAAATCCGGTAATTGTGAAAGGAGGGTATGAACACCGTCGTTGCACAGCAAGCTCCGAATATATACGTCCATGTCCTCTTATCCAAATGGTCGTTTATGTAGTATATGTTACTGTTCTCATCACAAAAACAACAAAAAATATAGAATCAAACAAACAAAAAAACCATCTTTTCTTCTCTGTTCTTTCTCCAAACTTGATAATTTATCAGATCCTAGAAAAAACAGCTCACCTTGCGCAAGCTATAAGCTGAATTACGGACCCAAAGAGGAGGAATGTACAGTTGAAGGCCAGTCCCAAAGCTTTCCAGTATGGACCCAGCAACCCATCCAGCACTTCGAACCACTGAAGTTATACAGAGTTGAAAACAGAGGATTTAAGTTAATCAAAATTGAGATGAAACGGGGCTCTGTTTCTCAGAAAGTTTAGATTTTTTTCAGCTTTGTTGATCTACTTCTGATACCTTAGAAGCTTAATTACCTGTATGACATGGTTCTTAAAGTTCAAGTTTTCCTTTTCTTTTCGGCTTCGGTACTCGATGTACAGGACACTGATGAGGTAGGCGGTCCAGCTACCCATGATGCCATAGAACAGCTGAAATAAGATACCAGAGAGCATACCCAGCTGAGAGAAGGAGTAGGGTAGCGTTAACAGAACCTGGGCTACCTGCAAAATAGGGCAAGCTTGATTTGTATCAGAAAAATTGAGGAAGAAATCAACAACTACAATTATCATCGTTTTCTCTTTTTGGGTCTTACTTGATTTGAAGCACAACTGAACCAGGCGTCGTAAACAGAGCCTCCATGCCAGAGAAAGCTCTTCATGCTAAACATGGAGTGATCTTCCTGTTCTTCCTCCTTCCCGACATGCTCTGTCTCGTTGTAGCTCGAGACAATAGCTTCTTCGGCTTGCTTCTGAGGCAACATTCTTCCGTTATGTCCAACGGCGACGCTTCAATTTGTTCAGATCTGGAACATGAAACGGACAATAAAAGAGATAAAAATCAAACAAACCCCACAAAAACAGAGGGTACAGAAGCCAAGATCTAACCAAAGGAAGAAAAAGAACAAAGGGGAAAGCAAGAAACAGAAGAAAAAACTAAAAATCTGTCCACAGAGAGAGAGAGAACGAAAATGATTTTAGCAACGTTACGAACGAACAAACCCAATACCTCTCTCAATTACCTTCTTCTGGAGGTCTCTCTATCTTATATATGTCGAAGGAGAAATACAGAGAGAGAAGCAGAGGCCCGTTTTGAGACAAATGCGTGAATCCCCGGAAATCCGTCGCTTTCCTTTCTCCTTAATATAAGAGAGAAAGAAAACGGGCTACACTCGTTTCCCTTTTCTCGGACAGAAGAAAAGAGGCTGGCACCTGGTCTGGGAGGAGCGTTACAGCATTCAGAGGGGGTTACAAGTGCAGAAGAGGTCCAAGAATTCTCCGTTACTCTTACAAGATTAACTACTGCAGAAGAGGACCAAGACTTCTCCGTTACTCTTACAAGATTACCTGGGCTTTTAATAACCGCAATTATTAGAAATTGCTGCCACGAATCTCTTGACCTGTCAAAACGAGAACCCGAACGGAACCCACCCACTCAAGTGCTTCTCTATCTGCAAAAACGGCGGTGACGAAACCAAGTCTGCGAAACGGAAACAGAAAGACAGAGAGAAAAACAAAAACCTGAAAGACTCCTTTTTTCCCCTCAAATAGATGTAAACACTCACTCTCTCCCTCTCTCTCGGATGAATTTACTTAAAATTCGGGACTCTACAGTATACAGAAGTGGAGAAAGCTGAGGTGAAGTAACAGAGACGAAAACCCAGTTATCTTATGATTCGATTCTGAATTCGTTTTGGGAGAGAATTGAGATCTGGGCGAAAAGGACGCAGTTCAGATCAGTAAACAGAGAAAAATCCAGAGCTGCTTTTATAGGCGGAGTCTCCAAATGACTACGACAATATTAAATGGATTTTAAGGGAAAAAAAAACGAAAAGAAAAAAAGAAAAGCTCTAACTCTGGCTTTGCTCTGTTCCTGTAATTCTTCTTGCTGAAACAAAAGAGAGCTTCGCTTCTTAACTTCATTCAGTGCTCCTTTAAAAAAGCTCAGCTCAGATCCAAATCTCACTCAAACAAGTCTGAAAACTTTAATTTCCCAATTAATTCCTGTCTCCGCTTTAAAAATCAACGTATTAATTTCTTAAAATTAAAAAAAGAAATTAAATAAATTTAGATTATCGAGGTTCCATCAACTTCCTACTACATGTCTCCCCTGTATGTATAGACTACAGAGACAGATGAAAGAGATATGGGTCGTGTGTCATCGTGGGCCGCCTAACCCACCAGCGTCGAAAAGAAGGCCCATTTATGATTTTTATCTCCCCTTTTTTCTTACTTTACACCTAATTTCGGCGTAGCTTGTTTAGCCGTCGGCTTAAGCCGAGCTAGTGTGGCCCCCACCATCCCAGCCGGTCGCATGCCTTAAAAGCACACGAGCACCGTCGCCCCCCCCTCGCACTTCCGGCTGGCTTAGTTGCTTTACATTTAAAAGATTTTCTATGTTTTTTTTTTAAATTATCAGACGGCCTGATGGGCCGAACGCCGACGACCTTGGGGCCCAGCATAACATGCCCCTTAACTCGTAATATGAACGATCTGAATTGATTAGGGTGACTCGCGAATCTTTATTTATATATTTATTTTTTGTATGACCACATGGGCCCACTTGACTGCCGCACTTGGGATACTTAGCCATATCCCTGTAACTGGAGAGACATGTGAGAAACAATGTTGCACACCAACAGATTTGACCTGCGGCCTTTCTTATGGAAGGATGATGCTTAAACCATCCAAACATGAGAATGGATAAAAAACGCTCGCCTTAACGAATGCTAACCGCTGCTCCTTGTCAGGTGGCGGACACATCAATGCCGAAAAGTGAATATGGGCCCCCCAAAAAAGTGAAAATCAGTTTTCAACACTGATGTGTCCGCCCCTGACAGGGTGCGGAGGTCAGTATTTGTTAAGGGAAGTGTTCATAAACCGATCCCTCCAAACATGGGGCTTTGGCTCCAGGCTGTGTGACTCGTGAGTCAAAATTTCAATGATTCCTATTATTATTTTTTTTTTTGTGTGTAGAATCCCCTTGGTTTTTGTGTATATAAAATCCATCTTAGGATTTGGGAGCATGGTTTTAAAAATCGGATGATTCGGGATTGAATTGCTTGGTCCAATCCTACCTTATAGATCGTGATCCTACTGAGATCGAATGATCCCAATCCTAGATTATTCGATCTGGGGTTGGATCGTCCCATATAGGACGATAAAAAAAAAAAAACCCTAAAAAATAGTTTTTTTTCTTCAAGATTGCATAAGCTTTTCCTAATTTTCAATAAATGTTTCTAAAAATTTTGAAATAAGATACAAGAGGTAAACCCCATAACCTTATAACTAATGATTGAAACACCCTCTCTAACCCCCTATATTGATAGTGGGGGTTAATCCCTTGACGCCTTTATAATAAAAGGCTAAATTAAACTTTACAAATCCATTGGCTAAAATAATAAATCATGTATTATTTTATTTTATTTAGATGATTTTGTACACAATTTAGAACACAATTTTGAAGAATTTATGAATTTTCATTTCAATCCTAATGAGCTATGTATAATATTATCTCCATACGTTCATGAGTATTGACAAGATTCTAATGACGATTATATTCCTAATTTACTGCAGCGTTCATGGTGAAAGTGGTGATACCATGTTAAGTATGTTTATATTTTTCATCATTATTTATTTGTTATTTTGTATATTTTGATTTTGATGCACTAGAAGTAAACATATTGGATGTTTCCTTATGAAATATACAATCTTAATCTTTATACAATATATATATTCGTAATAGTGGTTATTCATGTATGATGCACTTAACATACCAAAAATTAAGTTTTTTTAATCAAACTTTTCATAAAAAGTATTATAAGAATTTTATAGATTTTAAAGATTTTTTTTTCATATTTTTATTATTATTTTGGATCAGGTTTAAACCAAACAATCCATTGATCCGATTCAATCCAGATCGTTCGAATCGGTTTTGGGTCTGGATGATTCATTCTGCTGATCCGAGTTTTTGAACTATGTTTGGGAGTACTTGGATTAGCACCAAAAAGTGATAACCATGCACCCCAAAAATGTAAATCACTTTTTGACGCTAACGCAAGCACTGCTAAGTCCCTGTACACACATTGTGCATGAAATCTATGCATGCAGAAGCCAAGTTGGCGTGAAATGTGTCTTGAATTCAAACTGATATGCAATTGGATGTGTGTTCCGAAAAAAAATTGATTGGCCAAATTTTTTTGACCTGATTCAAGGTCTGACCCAATCCAAGTAAATAATAGGGTTTTTCGGGGGTTATATGATTTTTGTCTTTTAGGAATTGTACCATTGCACATTTATAATAATCTCTTGTTCTTTGTTGACACTGAAGGATGTAGGCATCAAGATGAACCACATAAATGATATGTGCTTTTTGCATAGTTTTGATGTTATCAAACCATTAAGGTGGATGCTTCAAGTCCAACTGGGTTTGACGGTCTGTTTACATGATTTAACTGCAGTTCCCTTCAAACATAAGTAAAATGTTTATAATGCATTAGATGGCTATTGATTGGATTTTTATTTTTTAGAGACATGCCAAAAAATGTAATAAAATACCAAAAAAATATGAACATTGCTTGAAAAGTAGGATTGGAATTTGGAAATAGAGATTTCAAAAAATTTTCTTCTTAATAAAACTGATCGGTTTTCGTAGGTTATGACCAAATTTGCCGGTTATATAGAGTTTTTGACTTATTACAATTTTAAGCTTCTATAGAATCATTTAAGAAGACGGTTCCAATCAAGTAGGTCCAACCGTCCTATCTGATCCAGTTTTCAAAACTATGGTTTTGTGTGTGATTATTGTTTCTTGTTATTTTCTTTCTTCTGTATTGTTGCATATGAGCTCAATCAAGGGATTTCCTAAATATTTATGGTAAATGATGCTCCATATTTGGTAGGACAACTTAGAGTTAGCTTAAAGTAAGAATGACATTAGGGGCTGACACATCAGTGCCAAAAGGTGAAAAGCATCCCCGAAAAGTGTATCACTTTTTCGGTACTGATGTGTTGACTCCTAATGTCATTCTTACTTTAGGCTAACTTTATGTTGTCCTACCAAATCCCACCCGGATAAACGATTATTGCTAATTATAGATGTATGGTGTTAATAAATCAAATGAATTTACGGACCCACGTAGAGAACACCACCACAGAAGGTGATGGTGGTGGTGGAAGGATGGGTTACACAGGGGGAAAAGCCTGGTTAGCTGTTGTTTTGATACCTTACAAAACCCCACGTTCTCCCTCTGGAACGGGATTTGTCGGCTGGGTGAGGGTTGAGCACTCGGTTCCCTGCCTCCCCTCGCCCCAAACCCACTCACCCCTTATCATCCCCCACTCGCCCCCTTCTTTTCTTTTCTCAATTAACGGCTCCCCCTCTCTTTTCCTTAATAACCTCGTCTAAGTGGATGAACTCAAAGCTTGAGGGACCATCTCTCTCCCTAGTTAGTGATCAAGTCTTAAAGTGAAATGTGGCTTTAGCAATCACAAACGCCTTGTGATTTGCCCATATAAAAATTCTTTGGACTTTGGGTTTAGTGGAGAAGTAATGATTAGTGATAAGATTTTGACGCCCAATGCCACACAGGGAAAAAATTCGGAATATGTTCCATTGTTGCTCTACACATGGCCCCTCCTTTCCTCCCCAATGAAACGAGACTTGGGAACCACCAACCTCTATCTATATACACACAGAACACAAATTCCACCACCAGCATCTACTACTACTAGTGCTCTACTTTTTCTCTCTTCAATCGACTCAATCTACAGCTTACTGTCTATAGCTATCATCATCATAAGATCAAATATAGTATGAAACCAGTTACACATAAATACCTGTAAAGGTTAAAGTTGAAATTTTGAGTCCCCAGTCGGCCACTCCTCCTCCACCTGAGTCCACCAGCGACGACGCGTGCGGCAGATATATAATATCTTTCTCTAAATTACTTTAGATGGATAAGCAGCAGCACAAATGCCTTTGAAGGATTTTGAGTCTTTGAAGACCACCCCACTTGGGAATCTTATGTAACATTGCATTACAACGATGGAGAGGGGGACCCAATGTCATTCTAAGACGGGAAATGACTTTTGAATTTGTGGGATCATTGGTTTAGTGGGTGCACTAAGGGTGGAGGGTACTCGATACCCTTCCCACTCACACAAGTCACCCAACCTTAGTAGGAACCACTTCCCCTCTCAAACCCCTCTCACTTGTATATAAATATTGAAAGCTACACACTTACGTTGCCCTTAACCCTACCTTCACACACGTGCATCCTCATCAAGGATACGTCAACCCTCCATCTTCAAACGGGTTGGTGTTCTTTTTCTTTCCTCTCTCTCTCTCTCTCTCTCTCATAATCCTTCTCTTATGTAGATAAATATGCAGAAATCTAGATTTTTTTTTTCTATACTCAAATCATCTTCAATCATAAATATGATGATACGTGAATGGCATGCAAAAGACTAGGACCCAGTATAAGCTGGATCCTACTGAGAGATCTACAAAGCGGACATTTAATAGAGCTGGGTGAATTCGGGATGGCTACGAGCTGAGCTGAGCTAAGAGGCTTGCTTTGCCAGCCAAAAAAATAGAGGCTGAATAACCAAATGACCCATTAACCCCAATTTATCTTCTTTTTTTTTAACATTATTTTTTTCGCATTTTATATATATATATATATATATATATATATACACAAACCAAGCTTTTAGTGAGTTGAACTTAGTGAAACTTGGCTCAGGCTCACTTTGAAAATCAGCTAAAATTTAGGGCTCAGCTTGGTGAGCTTAAAATGAGGCTCAGGCTTAGGATGTTGCCACTCCTATTGTAACCATTGGTTTTATGGATGGTGAAGAAATTTCTTGTTAGGTTTGGAAAAAAAAAAATTTTGCATTATCAAATGCTTAAACCATCAATCGTGCTTGATAACCTAGGTGGATCACATTCATTATGTCTGAAATCCAAAAATGCTATACAAGTGAATGTGACTCATTGGATTGGTTAGGTTTACAATACCTTCAATCCATATCAGCCTTATACCGTACCGGCTGAAAGCATTACAAAACGAGAGGTTGAGAGACCAACAATCAGATCAAGAACGCCATCGGTGAGTCTGGAGTTGGGGAGGCTGATGAGTTAGTTGTCTGTTTGCAGCCATTGATTAATGTTGGAGATATTTTGGGTGGTAGGAAAGGTAATAAAGACAGAATCAATGATGAATAAAAATAGGAGCAATGACATTTACTGCAACAATATGCAGTATTTTTCTACTTCGTTTTCTTCAAATTAAGAGCTAGTATGATAGGATTTCCACTCTGAAAGAATTACAAAGAGGTGGTGTTGGTTGGTCCCTATGGAATTACCAAAATGAAAGAAAAAGATGGTCGCAAAAGATATTTGAAAGAAGATCCTAATATCCATCCTCACTCAAATCTCCCCCATAATTGTAGCTGTAGATTTGTGTATATCCCATCAAAATCTTTTCCATACATATAATTGATTGGAAAGATTATTTCATTATTATACAGATTGCCACATACTTGAACGAATTCTAGATCGAATCATCTCCCGCCACTTATGATCTACTAATGTCCTGTCTAACAGGTGGCAGGACACTATAGGAGGGAAAAAATAGATTACAATTTTTGAAAAATGCAATTCACTTTTTCCCGCCAATCATTTCCTACCACCTATTAGACAGGACCTTAACAGATCCTAGGCCTGCTGGAGAAGGTCCTTTGCGTAAGAATTCATATATATTCAATAAAAATTATTGATGTGAGTGCTATGGACATTATCTATTCGAACCATCTCAACAGTGGCCTCCCTCTCAATAGGTCCTCCCTTATCCAAGCTAACATCAATTTTCTTTCATCCAAAATAACGTGGTAATCCATATTGTTCATCTCATCAATTTATCTTAATGCTGAAGTGTTGATGCAATAAACTATACAATAAATAATAAGGCATAGAAAAGATATCAACAGTCGCTCACAAGACAAGGATTTTATGTGATTCAGCCAAAATAACTACATCCATGGGAAGATTTGCTTTTCCCAATATGAGAAAAGTTAAAAAAGGCAAACTATTTTGCTTCAGCTCTCTCCCTTGAATTTGAGCCATTAACCTCATTACATCTTTTTCCTTTCATTTCTCATAATCCTTTGAAAAACCCTTTTTCTTACTTCTAGTCACAACATAGAGAAGAACTCTATTTTATAACTTGAAAAAACCTTTTCTCTTTACTTCATTCAAGGAAAAATAATTTTTAAGAAAAATGCAATCCTAATTTGATACTGTTGTATTATTATTATTATTAATTCTAATTCAATAAAATAAATATTAACTATTATTTATTAATTACAATATAAAATATAAAATAACTAATGTTTTAATATTCTATATATGATAATTGATTTGTGTTAAC
>JAOXJP010253378.1:0-21743 GCA_025762735.1 Platanus orientalis | reverse complement strand
TAAAGTCCTATACACATGACCACTACATGTACACACTTTGTTTTGTGCATGGACATTGACAATACATAAACCTAACATAAATCTCTTGTTATGGTTTGTATGTGTGATTGCTTGTCTCTTTACTTGAATGTTCTCTACTACTTTTGCATAGCACCTATTTTACATAATACTTGAGTAGACACATTGGAGCACAGACACATAATTGGACTAAGTTTAAAAAGGGATTAAAACCAACCACAATATAAAATTGAAAAAGGGGTAAATAAATTGAGAAATCCTATTCACCTCCCTCTAAGATTACTTTAAATCAATTTTAATTAGTATTAGAGCCTAGATTACTCACATAGGTCTTAACATCCCAAGTAAGGTTCTAGCAAACATCCTAGATGGTTAGAGAAGATAGTGGTATGTCCATTAGCACCCCTCCATTCTTTAATGGAATAGACTATAGCTATTGGAAATCTCGGATAGAAATATTTCTAAATGCCTATGACTCGAGGATATGGAGTGCAATTGTCGATATCTATACACCGCCCGACATACCGACAAGTGAGTGAACCCCCGTCGAGGGCAATGCTCACAAGTTCAACTTTAGGACATTGAATTTCATAGCAAGTGGCCTAGCCCCAGATGAATTTAGGAGCATAGCTCATTTCAAGAAGGCAAATGAAGCATGAAAGCTTCCCTCTATTACCCATGGGGGTACAAGTTCTGTAAAGATGTCCAAGTTTCAAATGTACACGACACAACTTGAAACACTTAGAATGGAGGAGGATGAAGAAATCTCTGAATTCAACTCCAAGTTGTCAAACTTTGTGAATGTTATGAGAAATCTAGGTGAGGATATTCCTTAGTCTAAGGTGGTTAGGAAAGTACTTAGTTCCCTCCCCAAAAGGTTTATGCCTAAGGTAACTACCATAGAAGAAAACAAAGACCTCAAAGTTATGACGCTAGAGGAGTTGGTTGGCTCACTGCAAACATTTGAAGCGGCCATTAAGGAACCTAGCAAGAAGAATGACATTTCCCTTAAGGTAAAAGAACCCTCTGAATCAAATGAAGATTCGGATGATGACTTGGCCCTTGTTGCCAATAGGTTCAAGAAGTTTTTTCTGAGAAATACTAAGGATTACAACAAATGAGAAAGTCTTATCCTGGCTACAAAAAGAAGAAGGATTTCTCTAAAGAACCTTTCATTTGCTTTGAGTGCAAAGGAAGGGGATATATTGTCGAGGATTGTGACAATAAGAAAAACAAGTACAAGTCAAAGGAAAAAGTCATGGCCACCACATGGGATGATTTGTCGGAGACTTCAGAACATGAGTCCCAAAGTAGTGAGGAAGCTCCCTCATAAAAGATCAAGGCCTTTATGGCTTTTGGTAGCCTCATGGGCTCACTTTTGGAGACTAGTGACTAAAGTGAAGATGAGGGAGAGTATGAAGAAGAATAGGAGATTTATGATACATAAGAGGCATTTGATAAAAATTTTGTGCAAATTGTAGAGTTGGGAAAGAAGAATAAGTAACTCAAGAGGGAAATCATTGAATTGACTGAAAAGTCAAAGTCCCTCAAAGACACTATCTCTACTCTTAGACAAGAGTCTTCTTCGGAAAGTAAAAAAGAAAGGGATCTTTCTAAAGAAAATAATTTTCTTATGTGTGCCAAGGAGGAGATAAGCTTAAAAATAATGGAATTAGAGAAGAAGCTCAATGACTCTAGACTATTTCTAGGCTTAGAAAAAGACAATAGAAAGCATGAAAAGAGAAGACTTCTTGAGGACAATCAAGAATTGTCCAACAAGGTTCTTGAGTTTGAGGAGAAGCTCAAAACCTTAGAAGAAGAAAATGATGAGTCTCATAGTGATGATTCACTTATCCAAGAGTTGAAAGACCAAGTCAAAACTCTATATGAGATAAACAAAGCTCTCAACTTAACTTGTACTCAACTCACAAGGAAGTCCCTTGATTACCCCAAACAAATCAAGGAGCTTGAAGAAAACAAGAGGAAGAACATCTCAATGTTTTCCCAAGGAAATGGGAAGTTTGAGAAGATTCTCACAATAGGCAAAGAGTATGGGATATGACCGGACTAGGTTATAATTCCAAAGTCATTTCCTCATCTTCAACTCAAAGACCCAAACATGGCTTTGTTAAAGCCAAAGGATCTACTCAACCACCTTCATAATCTTTCAGCAAGGGAAAAGAAAAAGTGGAGACACAAAGACCTTATCAAAGGTTAAACAAGGTTGAGAAGAAACATTTACCTCACTCAAAGATAAGCACCTATGAGTCAAGGTAAAGATTAGGAGAGATTCATGCAACTCCAAACAAAATCCTATGTACAAGTGGTTGGGAGTAGACCTCAATCCAACCAGACATCTTCCTCTAAAGGAGCTCAAGGGATAAACAAGCCTTATTCCTATGATAAGGTGGCATGGAACAAGTTTCAAGCAAACAAGGCTTCCACTTATAGAGGACTCCAAGAGAATGTCTTCACTTCTAGAAAGACTAAGATACAACCTAGTCAATATGAGAAACCTAGAAGAACCCAACAATCCTTTTATAATGAACAACCAAGAAGGAAGACAACTCAACCTCATGCACCTAGAAGGCCCTTATTATATTGTTACTATTGTGTCTTAAAAGGACACATGATAGTGGATTATAGAAAGAGGGCAAATGACATGAAATCCTAAAGAATGCAAACTAGAAGAATACAAAATGGGAAGACTGTCAATAAGAGAAACTATTTTTAAAATGTTGAAAATAGAAATCTCAAATAAATAATGATTTAGCCCAACAAAGTGTCAAAAGGCACTTTGAACCTTCTAAGGTTAAGAGAGTATGGGTGAGAAAGGATGACCCGAAGTGTTTGGTCATTCACACCGCACTAAGAGCTGAAAGCTTATCAAAATGGTATCTTGATAGTGGGTGTTCTAAACACATGTCTGGTGAGAGGGATTTATTCACCAAAGTTGAGGATGCTCAAGGTGGATATGTCACATTTGGTGATGAAAACACCGCCAAAATCCTTAGAATAAGAACCATAATAGTACCCAGCATTCCACAACTCATCGAGCCTCTTTATGTGCAAGGCCTTACGCACAACTTGATAAGCATTAGCCAAATATGTGATAAAGGCTATAAAGTGCCATTCGAAAAAGATTGATGTGTGATCAAGGATCACAAAGAATACAACATCCTAGTCGAAGGAGTAAGGATAAGTGACAATTGCTATGTCATTGAACCCCATTCTCAACAAAGGGACACTTGTCTTATGACCCAAAAATCTTTGGCATCAAAGATTATGACACCTCAACTTTAGGGATCTTGCAAGACTTAGCAAGATGGGGATAGTCAAGGACCTTCCCAAGCTAAGCAAGGTTGACAACGCAATATACAAAGGTTGTCAAATGGGGAAGCAAACTAAAGTCTCTCATAAGAAAGTTACATCTATAAGGACTACTAGACCCCTAGAACTTCTTCATATGGACTTGATCGGTTCAACTAAAATAGAGAGTCTAGGAGGGAAGAAGTATTTCATGATTATGGTTGATGATTTCTCTAGATACACTTGGGTAACATTTCTAAGGGAGAAATCTGAGGCTTTCAGCAAATTCCTAAACATTTGTAAGAGGATTTAAGTTAAAAAATATTTAACCATAAAGCAAATTCGAAGCAACCATGGAAGAGAATTTGAGAATCGTAAATTCTCAAATTGGTGTGAAGAGTAAGGAGTAAAACATGATTTTTTAGCCCATAAAACACTCCAACAAAATGGAGTGGCTAAAAGGAAAAATAGAACTCTTCCCAATATGGCTCCGTCAATGTTTTCTAGCAAACACATAGCCAAAAGGTTTTAGGCTGAGGCAATTAGCACAGCGTCCTATGTCTCTAACCGTGTCTATCTTAGGCATGATACATTTAAAACTCCTTATGAATTGTGGAGTGACAAAAATCTAACTGTCAAATATTTTAAAATATTTGGCAGCACTTGCTATGTTCTTCAAGATAAAGAGCATCTAGGTAAGTTTGATGAAAAGAGCGATGAGACCATGCTCTTAGGATACTCAACTACTAGTAGAGCCTACCATGTCTACAACAATAGGACTCACTCTGTGGAGGAGTCGATAAATGTAAAGGTAGATGACCTTGAGGCAACGTATGAGCAAAGAAACTTGCCATTGGTGTTGTCTGACCATGAGAATGAAAGCTCATCTCAATTGAAAATTAAGAAATCTCAAGAGGATCAAGGAGAGCACGCTTTTCAAACTAGTTCTAATGATGATGTTGAAGAAATTCAACTTCAACCAAGGATAAAAGACTCACCAAGGGGTTATCACGAAGATATTATTGGTGATCCCAACATTGGAGTGAAGACTAAGAGACAAATTAAAAATATCCTTAGTCATTTTTGCTTCACATCTAAAATAGAGTCAAAACTTGTTAAGGATTCTCTAAATGATCCAGAATGGATCTTGGCCATGCAAGAGGAACTAAATCAATTTCAATGGAATGATGTATAGTTTCTCATTGAAAAGCCAACTGATAAGAATGTCATTGGTACCAAATAGATTTTTAAGAACAAACATAATGAAAATGATATAGTGACAAGGAACAAGGCAAGACTTGATGCAAAGGGGTATGCTCAAATAGAAAGCATTGACTTTGAGGAGACATTTTCCCCTGTTGTAAGGTTAGAATCCATTAAGATACTCTTGTCCATAGCATGTCATTCAAAATTTCAGCTATATCAAATAGACGTCAAGAGTGCATTCCTAAATAGGATCTTTCAAGAAGAAGTATACGACAAGCAACCTGAGAGATTTGTAGATCCTCACTTGCCGAACTATGTATACAAACTAAATAAGACACTTTGTGATCTCAAACAAGCTCTAAGATCTTGGTATGAGAGACTCACTAGATTCCTTCTTTATCACCATTTTGATCGAGGAATTGTAAACAAAACACTCTTTATCAAGAAGCAGAATGATCACATACTCATAGCACAAATATATGTAGATGATATCATTTTTTGGTCTACCAATGAGGAGATGTTTCATGGTTTTTCCTAAACAATGAAATCAGAATTTGAGATGAATATGGAAAGGAGAACTAAGGTTCTTCTTGGGTCTTTAGATGAAGCAAACAAATGATGATATCTTTTTTAGCCAAACCAATTTTGCAAAAGACCTAGTCTCCAAGTTTGGATTACAAGAATCCAATTAACAAGATTACTAAAGACCTTGAGGGAGCCGAGGTCGACTCCACCTACTATAGGAGCATTATTAGGAGTTTGCTCTACCTAACTGTGAGCAAACTAGACATTGCCTTTAGTGTAGGTGTGTGTGCTAGGTATCAAGTTTTCCCTAAAGAATCACATTTCAAGTCAGCTAAGAGGATTATTTGTTATGTCCATGGGACTACGGAGTTTGGGTTGTGGTACCCATTTGACACCATATATGAGATTACGGGGTTCTCATATGTTGACTGGGCTGACGATGTGGAGGATCATAAAAGCACGAGTGGAGGTTGCTTCTACATAGGCAACAGTCTTATTTTTTGGCACAACAGGAAACAAAACTCCATCTCATTGTCAACTGTCAAGGCTGAGTATATTGTAGCCGATAGTGGATGCACCAAACTCTTGTGGATAAAGAAAATGCTAAGAGACTACGAGTTGGAACAAGGCACCATGAGTCTATTCGTAGACAATAAGAATGCCATTGACATCTCCAAGAATCCTATCCAACATTCGAGGATAAGCACATTGACATTAGACATCATTTCATCCACCAATTGGTGGAAGAAAAGGTAGTGTCATTGGACTATGTCAAGATTGAAGATCATCTTGTAGATATCTTAATCAATCCTCTTGATTCAAAGTGGTTTGAGTACCTTTGAAATGCTATAAGATTGTGCACCATTTAGGGAAATCATTTTAGTTTTCCTAAGTTCATGGGTACAGTGCTAAGGAGAGGAGAAGGGTCCTAGGGAGCTTAGGTAGTACTGTGTTAAAGAGTAGGGAGACCCCACTCCAAGGAGTTTGAGTAAAAACTACTGAGAACCATAGTGGCAATTGGTTTCCTAATCCGTAATTGATTACACCCAAATCAATTGCAGATCAAGAAATCAATTACAGGGGTATTTCTGGGACAATTTTTACATGCGAATAAAATAGGCACTGGATGAGATTTCTCCTCATTTTTCACTTGAGTTCGTATCATTACAACTCCCCAAAGCTCCCTAATGAAGATTTCTTGCATTCTCCCTTGAAACCCTAGTCTTCTACATCTCATCATGTATCCATGTATGAAGAAGACCGCTTCCAAAGGAGGGTCGTCATCAAATCCTTCTCGGACTCCCGAGAAGAGACCCATGGTGGAATCTCCACCTCGACCTCACTCAAAGATGAATGTGGCATCCTTCTCTCCTTGTTGAGACGTCACTTGCCTAAATAGGTACCAGAGGATCTTCACTTGAAGATCCATCATCACCGAATGGGCGGTGGATCCCAATACACTCCATATGGAGAGACTAACGGAGATTTTGGAGGGGCGACAGTGGATGCCTCTCATTTCAGTGACCGGACCTATTCAGGAGGAAGCCGTGCATATCTTCTACGCAAACTTCTTTGACATCAACAACAAGGAGAACTTGTTACAAACGACTATCAGTGGGGTACCTTTGAAAGTTAGCTAAGATTATCTCTCACGTCTGCTAGGGGTTCCTCGAGCCACATAGGACCCCATCGCCTTCCCAATCCACAAGCTCACCTTAAAGTAGAAGGGAGCGAGAGTGGAGAGATTGTGTAGATGGTTCGTCAACTGGTCTAAGAGACTCACACATAAGGACTGTAGGCCTATAGCCCAAGTCCTCCACCACATCTTCGCGTACAACATCCTCGCTACCAAGAACAGAAGCAGTCTGACAAATGACACCACTTACCTCATCGAGGCCATTATTGACTCCTAGAGCATCAACATGCTCGCCATCATATGCTACACGAGGATCCAAGCCCATGAGTCTATTCATTCCATCGAGAGTCTACCGTATCCCATGCTTGTCACCAGGATTATGCAAGTAGAGAAGGTTCCTTTTAAAGTTGAACCTAAAGGCTGGAAGGATGGGAGAGCTGTGGGTCACGGGACTCTACAAAATATGGGCCTTATCTAGAAGACAACAAGAACACCTTCCTCCACCTCCACCCTAACACTCGGGCCATCCAGGGCTCACTCTGCCTCAATCAATTCCACTATCATGAGCTTACTATATAAACTAGTGCACAAGGTGTCGAAGGTTCTGAAGAACTAAAAGACTCTTGTCTCCAACTAAAGGCAACTGGCAGCATGCTACAATGCAAACCATCCTGACCATCCCATTGTGTTGGTATCAATTAGTGAGTTTGATTCAGATGATGAGCCAGAGGCAGAGGAGGCATTTGACATCCCTGCACCTCAGTTCTAGGAGGATCCTCACTCAGAGGATGAGGAGATGGCAGTGCCTAGTGCAATGGGTGGTGATGCAGTAGGTGGTGGTGACTCAGCTGTTGCTAGTACAGTTGGCGATGATAAGGATGAGGATGATGATGAGGAGGAGGAGAGTGAGAGTGAGGAGGAGGATGTCAATGGTGGTAATGCCGAAGAAGGAGATGGGAGTGAGTGAGAGTGACTCTAGAGATGAGTGACTCCATGTATTTTCATTTTTTGATTTTGTATAGATTCTGTTAGTGCCTTATAGGGCCTCTCTATTAGAAGTTTGAGAATTTGTTTCCCTTATTGTACCTAGGGGAGTCCCCTAAAAGTTTTTGTAGCCTCATAGGCAATCCTTTTTTAAATTAATGAATGACTTTCAGTTTGCCCAACTTATCTTCTCTCTATGGCTTATGGTTTGCATGTTTTAAATTCTTATCAATTCTTGCCAAAAGGGGGGAGAATTAGTTTCAAATCCACATGAGATGTGGCTATGTGGTGTGAGAATGAGGGGGAGACACTTTTCACATATAAGGGGAGAGTTTCACAACTTTAGTGAGAGCGCTCAAATAGGAGGTGTACATACCAACCAAAAACAAACCAAATACATATAACTTGTTGAACCTTAAATATATATTTGTATCTCATGCTTGCTCATATAAGATTATATTGTTCATAACTTATTCTTTTGGTATGAGGAATGTGGTTGTTTTGTGGTTGTGATTACAAGAGTTATTGACTCAAAGCACAAGTCATGAAGATCAAAATATTGAGCTAAATGTCTAATCTTGTGGTTGTTTGAGTATATATATTTGGTTTGTGGGGAATCATGTATATTGTTTATCTTAGTGTATTTGTGTTTTTCCATAGAATTGACAAGGGGCAGATTGTTGATGTATGTCTATCCCATGGTCAAATGGGTAGTAGTATGTATCTTGTAAGTATCCTATGCTCTCACAAATTCAAGACATGAAGACAAGAATGACCAAAGACCCAAAGAGAATATCAAAATCTACCTCGGATTTTCCACACCAAGAAAGGTATAAATCACACATTGCACATCATGCTAATACCTTAAAATCAATCTAGACATAGTGGTAGGTCTCTCACAAAAGCCAAAGCTAAAAGACCCAAGGACAGACCCCCACAAGTGCCCAAAACAAAATTCAAAAACTAGGAGTCGTAATCGACTGTGGATCAAGCAATCGATTACGGCACAATCGGTTACGGATCACACAATACATTGCAAGTGAAATGAGGGCATAGACTGAGACTCCCGAGGACAAAACTCATAGGCTGTAATCAATTACAATATCGATTTAGACAAAATTACCCAGACTCCAAATCGATTTGGGATCAAGCAATCGATTATGAGTCTGAATGAGGTCTGTAATCGATTACTAGGTCCGAAATCAATTATGAGCCGTAATTGATTACAGATCAAGCAATTGGTTATGAGGGCAATTTTTGAACATTTTTTAAATACAAATTTCAAAGATATATTTTCAAAATTGAACTCCGTTTTTCAAATCCAAGGCTCTAAAATGCTACCATTTATAAAATATTCCAATACAAAGGCCATGGGTGCTTCTCAACCCTATAAAAGGCAACTTTTTTTTTAGGGTAAACAATCTCTCTAACCCTCCAAGCTATTTTAGATAGAGCTAAAAAGTATACTATATTGAGAGCATCCTCCCCTGTGTAAAACACCATTGCCCACTGGTTTTGAGCTTGAGTAGCTAACATACTTTACTATATTCTTTTTTTCTCTCCTCTTAAATACCACTCTACTACTATTGAAGAGAAGCTGTAGTGAGTTCTTTTCCTAGAGAAAACTCACATTTAGTTGAGCTCAAAGAGCAATACAGCCAAGTATTTAGAGATTGTGGGTAGCTAAGGCAAACTAGCTCAACAAGGAGCACCCCACTTTGTGCAACTAGCAACATCTATCAACTTGTGATAATATTTGCTTGACTTTACATTTATTTGCATTCATATTCATTGTTATTAATGCTTTGCTTGTGCCAGAGACACCAAAAGTAGTACACACTCGCTGGAGGCACCAAGTGTTGTTGTTTAGTTGCTTGTGAACAAGTAGTTAGGTTTTTATATTGACCTAGGTTGTAATAGTACATAAATGAAATATACCTAAGCTCGGTAGTGAGCTTTAGAAAAGTGGACATAGGCCCGAGTGTCGAATCACTATAAATCTCTTGTTGTGGTTTGTATATGTGATTGATTATCTCTTTACTTGAATGTTCTCTACTACTCTTGCATAGCACCTATTTGACATAATACTTGAGTAGACACATAGGAGCACACATACATACACAATTGGGATAAGTTTAAAAATGGATTAAAATCAACCACAATGTAAAATTGAAAAATGAGTAAATTAATTGAGAAATCCTATTCACCCCCCTCTAGGATTACTTTAGAGAAATTTCAGTTCCCATTGTATGTTCATCACATTGATCCTCGTCCATGTATTTTTGTAATGGCTAAAACCTAGTGAATAGCATAGAGTCTCTAATCTCTACCTCAACCTTAGCTTAACGCTTCCTTCGAAGGACCTCAAGAGTTTTGATAGTAAAGATTACCTCTCTTTTCTCCTTCTGAAATTGCTTCTCAACATGGTCAATATTCCTTTAGGATTTTTCTTATTATTTCATGACCTTTTTATGGTTCGTTACTATTATTGCAAGTGTTGATTGTTTGTTACTTGGATTATGAATGTCCTTGGGAATTTTGGCCCTTATTGGCTTGATTTGGTCCTTAGACTAGCTTAGTTACGATTAACTTCATGGGGTTTAGCAACTGAGGTTTCTTAGTCACAACTACATGGTCACGATCATCGTGAACACATTGTGACTTGAAATTCTCAATCGTGATTGCATCAATCCAAGATTTTTCCTCAGTGTTTTGTCATGCCAATCACTGGGAATTTCGCCCAGGTTTAACTACCCACTTAACTTTTATTTGGAGTTATTGTGATTATTGCCTTCCTTTTGATGTTTAGATAGCATATCTCCTTGTCATGTAAGAGACTAAGAGAGAAAAAACGAGCCTGAGGTTCTCAAGAACATGAGCCATGATCAGTTACTGCACCAGCCTTCAAAAGCATGGGCAGAACTTGTTGGTGAGCTGAAGAAGGCGATGTTGTTCCTTTTTGTAGGAGAGGGCGTGCCAACTTATCCTCGGATGGTTGTGGTGGTAAGATGGTTCCTCCTTATTGGAGGGGTTGTGCCAAAACAGCCAAAGTAACTGCTAGTCTTGGTTCAGAAACGACTTTGGCCCAAGTTCTTTGTCTCATAGTAGAGATAGATAAGAGTCCTCGTGGGTCACAAGAGAGAGCCTCCACGGTTTCGGCTTTGCCTTTGGGAATCCTGGAAGATCAATCGACTATAGAGGAGTCCATAATTGTGTGAGACTTAATTTATTGCTCTTATATGATCCTAATCTTATTGTTGTTTCATGGGAAAGAGGATTCATATACCATAACAGGTCCTATTTATTGTAGGATTGTGTCTCTTGATGACCTGTACGAACTGGAGAAACTGTGCACACATTGGACTCTTTCATTAGCTTCCTAGGTGTCTTAGGAATCTTGAAACCACTTTAGTCACAATTCCTTGATGCTTGAATCTATAAAAAAAAAAAAAAAAAAAACATTTTGTGTTTCTTCCCTTCGCCAATCACGATCCTGATCTCCCAATTACAATTAGCATGTAAATCGCGAATGGTCTATATCAGTCACGATTAGCTTAGTTGCAATTGACTTGGTCAGTCGCGAATAAAGGGTATTTGGGTGAATTCGTCTTAGTAACGAATTTTCTGTGTCAACAACCTTCCATATAATCAGTTACGAAGCTAGTAAATATCATTAGTTAAGGTTCAGCAAACCTGCTGGCTACATAAAAGACAAAGTTATAAACTTAGACAAACTGTTGGCATTCCCACAACAGTTATAGGCTAATTGTTAAGCCTAAATAAATTGAGACTAGTCTATATAACGAATTGAATGTCTCCCATTACAAAACATTGAAAGTATTAGAGGAAAGACTATCAAAATAGAAACATAGCAATGTGATAGAAGAGAAGAAACTTGGAAAAAAAAAAAATCAAAGGTTTCTTCTCCTTGATTTCACAAAATTGAACAAATGTTTCTTTTGCTTTTGAGCATTTGAATAACCTTATTTCCCTGATCTTATCAGTGAGCATGCTGTTATTCACTACAAAAATCTAAATAGAAAATATATTCGGAGACTTTTTTCAAATTAAACCTTTGTTCAAAACAAACCAGGTATGGTTTTATCTCTCTGGGTTTTACTTTATACTACTAGTCTGGTACTATTTATCTTATAACGCTTGATATTTCCTTTTTTTTTTTTTCCTAATGATTCTCTTTATGTCTCAATTGTCTACGATATTAGACCAAGTTTTCACATCCTGTACTCTTGTGGGATACTGAACCAGCGATAGAGACTAGAGAGACGATCTTTTATTATATATTAAGTTTCATTTATGTCATCTTCTGTAAATATATTTAAGACAGATTTTCTACTGTGCCTCTACAGGCATCACGTACAGTAATAGGGTTTTTGGCCACATGGAGGGATTATGTTGCACATCTAGACTGCACCTTCTAGTGGACCTTTTGAAATGACATGTAAAATTATCCTGTCTGGTTTGTTGTTTATTGCACTTTTCCTCTACCAAATATAGCCCTTACACATTCATAAATCTTGTTAGGAATAACAAGGTTTTAAAAAGTACCTTTTCGTGCGACAAGTAAAGGATTACTAGGCTCAGAGTTGCCATAAGGAACACCTTGTTAGTTTGTTATATATATATATATATATATATATATATTCTCCTGTTTGATGTTTTGTTTTTTTGTTTTTGGGATTGAATGAAAAACCTTGGCCTCAATTAAGGCTAGGCTTGATTCTGACCCGATCCAGTCCAAAAATTAGCCCAAAAGGCCCAGCCCTTGTGTAGACCCAATGAGGGGCCGGGCCCAATTTTCAGCCCATAACTGAAGTTAGGTTGTCCTTGGGCTCACCTCACCCCAGCCCACAGCCCAAATTGAAAAAAAAAAAAAATTAAGGAAATAAAAAGGCCTCACAAGCCTTGTGTTGGTAATGGCTTGATGATCTTAGGCTGGGATTCATATCTTTATATTAATATAATGGAAAATGGGTGTTAACTTTGTTATTACTTGGTGGCCTCGGGTTGGGCCTCATTTCTTCAAATTATATAATATCAAATTTAATATTGTGTAATAAATTACTGGGCCTTGGCTAGCCCAAAACCCAACAAATTATTTTGGGTCATCTCAGGTGTAAGAAATGTAATTTTTTGAGCCCAGCCCGGCCCAAACCCATAATATTCTAAAGTAAGTTCTCTACTGTCTTCCATGGCCCGGCCTGAGCCTGGGTCATGCAAACGCTTGGCCTTAAATGCCAATTATCGGTTGACCTCACCAGATTTTAGATCTGCTGTGGGATCCATGTGTTTGAACTTGCTTTTGGGTAGCCACTAATGAGTTGTGGCATCTCCGAAAAGAGGTGTTTAACTCTCCAGGGGCAATTAGAAACTAAGCCATTTAACACATTAACAAGCAAAAGAGAATCACTTTTCAGAATGAGTTTTGGCATTTTGAAATCAGCTTTGAACAAAACTTTTGGGCGCATTTCTGTGCCTTGATATTTAGGGAAACAGAAATCAAAAGGACGTGGCGATGTTTCCGCTTAAGTTTTTATTGTTTACTTTTATTTTTATCTTTGTTTGTTGGTAGGTAAGGATATCTAAGTGTAATGGTAACTTAATAGCAACATCTTCAATTTGGGATACAGGTCAATAGAACGATCTAAGGCCCTTATGTGTCTCATGATGACTGGATTGGTGCCCATTGTTAGTAGGCCATCCTAACCATGTGTTAGGCCATAAATTTGAAATCCACCAATCAATAAGCAACACGTGGAATATAATATTGATTTGGTGGGTGGTTAACTCGTTTGACATGTCAAACGGAAGGCAAAGAGGGTAAAGCGCAACCATGATAGACAACTGTCCCACATAGAAATAATGGGCAAACCAGTCAACAAGTGGGAGGCCCATGATTCAAAATGAAAAACAGTTATAAACAAATGTGGGAAGACACGATGGCGCCATTGAAGGATCTCTATAAATGAAAAAGACGATGGAAAAAGGAGGCATCATCAAACACATCAAAGTCATTTGTTATTTCTATCGTAGAATAGTAGTAGCAGTAACAATAGTGGTAGAGTTAGCCTCGTTAGATCCTATAGTTGTTTGAAGCTCTGTAAGAGACGAATCGATTGTATCACAAGACCATATTCATCAACGAAGTTCTTCCTTGATCTCAAGAAAAGAACGGCAGCCTAATTTGTCTAAAGGTATACTTACTATTCATATTGTACTTTTTGTTTCAAGTAATGAAAGTGATATCTATTATCCAATTGGTTGGCATTGTTTCATTGTTAAAATCCTCAGTCTAGAGGCAATACCGAACCTAATCCTTTTGGTGATCCGAATCAGGAAATTCTTACAAGTTTGACCCAAAGATAAAAAATTTTGTTGACGACCAACAGATTGGTGACCGCAGTGAGAATATTTCAAAATACTACCCAAAAATGATAAACAACCCGCCAATTCAAGCGGAAACGAGACAAATGAATTGTCTCAGAACCTCAAAGGCAAACATGATAATCTCATAGAGAGAGTCGAGAATGGGTTCCAGATGATGCCAAGTATCCTCATTGACATCCTACTAAAGGTGCTCTAGCCTATCGTAGAGAATTTTTTATCCAATCAGAATCCCAATACTAGGAGTAGAGGGGTGAGTGATGGAGTAGATCTTCCAAAGACCTCAAATAGGCTCAGGGGGCAAAATAGACCCCCAGTTACCCAGGAGATCCAAGAATTGAAGGTTTCCCTGAGGCACCTCGTTATGAGCCAGTTATGATTCAAACAGGGGGATCGAAATAGAGAAATCAAGACTTTACATGTTATCCTGTTGGATCGAGTATGCCAGTAGGGCCTGAAAGGCTCAAGGTTTGTGAAAACCCCGCATTCGAGCCTAATGGTGCCTCGATATGAACAGTGGACGTTCCAAGATAAGAAATAATACCAACACAATGGTAGAAATGGTTATTTCAACCAAAGTACCTAACAAACATACCGAAATGATCATGTCAGTCAAAATGCTCACGAATATGAGTATCCAATGCCAGGGCCTCTGCCTAATTGAAGGCAAGACCCACCAAATTATTGGGGAAACCTTTTTTATGGACTAAATGCCAATGGATATGGGTATCGAAAGCCAAATCCTCTGCCTAATAGAAGGTAAGACCCACCAAATTATTGGGATAATCCTTTCCTAAACAAAGAGTATGGTGGTACAGACACAGGATTTAACGTGAAGCCTCCACATACCCAAGGGCTCATTAAGCCTAGGGGTGACCATACGGCACAGTACCATAGGGATATGCCCAGAACCCTCAAGAGCAGGTTTTCAATGTCCTCGAGGAACTGTATGGGCCTGGCCTTAGGTGAACTACATGGCTAGCATACAAAAAGTCATACCCTGAACAAATTGACAAGGATTATGAGTTCCCTCGAGGGTACAAAATACTCGATTTTGCCACGCTTTTAGGTGATGATAGTTAAAAGGCTATGAAACACATTAGCCACATCACCACTTAGTGTGACGAATTCTTGAACTAGGGTTATTACAAGCTTAGGTTATTCCCTAACTCATTAACGAGACGGGTCTTTACTTGGTACACAAATATGCCACCTAATTCGATCCAAAGTTGGGAATAGATAAAAGATAAATTCCAGTCCCACTTTGCTCGAGCAGACCTGGGGGTATCAATGGCCGATCTGGCAAGGTTAAAACAATTGGCAGAGGAGATCGCTAAATAGTTCATTATACGATTCAAACGGGCTAAATCGCGATGCTTGAGTGGTCTACTTGAGGTCAAGTTTATCAAACATGCTCAAGATGGCCTCAATTTCGAGCTAATGACGAAGTTCGAAGGAATGACCTTCTTTGAGTTGTTTGAACTATCAAAAAGGGCTACTCAATATGAGAGCATTATAAGAAAAGAAAATCAGTGACGTAATGCGTCATACGGGACTTACTACCAAGACCCAAACTAAGAGGTCGACTTGGCAGAATTTATAGGAAACGAACCCTTTTACCTGTGATGATTTGGCTAGGAAGGACACCCTAAGCCCAGGAGTCGAATAGGCTAGCAGTAGCTATAAAAAGTTACTCCTTCAACTTGAATAAGGTAGACTAGATATTTGACATGTTGCTTGAAGCCAAGCAAATCAAGTTAGTAGGGAGACATAAGATCCTAACCCGTGAGGAATTACGTGAAAGGAATTACAGCAAATGACATAATTCCTTTACACATTCGACCAATAAATGTGTAGTGTTTCGTAATGTCATCCAGAAAAGAATCAACAAAAATTTGTTTCAATTCCCAACAAAACTGAGGCCATGGAGGTTGATACAAACACCCCTTTCCAAAATTGGTGGACATTGATGTGGTCACTATAGATTGAACCTCGAATGATAAAAAATTAAACATTGGGAACATATATAAACATATCATGGTCACAAGTGTTACAACTTTTACATGACAATAGTCGATTGCTTGAGGCTTACCACCAGGGTTCCAGAAAAACTCTAGAAATGGTTGACAATGGAAAATCTAGACTCGAATTTCTTGATGCAATGGCATGGGAACCTGAACTCTAATGATATTGAGAAGGTTAAGCTCGACGAAGATGACTTCTGCCTGTACAAGAGGTGTGGTCAAATAATGGCCAGACTCATGGTAGTAGCTCTAAAGAAAGAACTAGAAGACCATCCACCAATCGAGCCTGCCAAAAGGAGGAGAAAGACTCATCGACAGATAATGGAGAATAGTACATCACATGGCAAGGACTGGTAGTCCAATAAATGGGCGAAAGAAAGGGGACAATATGTAAATAAACCTTGGATGGGGAAAAAGCCACCACGTGAGGAACACCAACCCCAAAGGATGATTAAGCCACCTCGAGTGGACCATGACAGATGGGTAACGTTGACCTCACCAACCCATAAACCTCACATTTAGAGTGTGCCAGTGTACAAGTATAGGTACAACCCAGAATTCTCATCGATGACTAAAACTCAGAAGAGGAGGTGGCTCAAACAACAAGTCATGGCTTGATAGGGGAACTAGATCTTAAATCTAGAGTAGAAGTTTGGAGCGCAACAGGAGGCACCCAGAGGAAGTGAAAGCCACAGGAAATCCGATATATGTCAACTTATCAACCAGGTCGAGGAGTCATCTAAAGATGAATAAAGCAAAAAGGAGCATAAGAAGCTCGAGAGGGGATGTTACCCCATCCTCAGCACAAACGACATCTAAGAGCCTTGAACAATTCATGTGCTCATTGGTCGAAAGCCTAAAAAGGCCAAGCAGGCAAACCAATGTAAGCTGTAAGAGATGTTTTCAACTGTCCTAGAGAAGAGCAGAAAGGTTCAAAAATAGGAACGTCATTCCTGGGCAGACATAGTTAATTTATCTTCTAGTGAAGATGACTTTGATGAGTTTGGTGATGAAGGATTATTCATAGACTCTTACTCCCTCAGAGTCAGTCATAAATGACCCATCAGGTGATATTGGAGTACAATTATACTTCGCTTTGGCAGCTGCCCTAAAAGGATGGTCGACTACAATATGATACTCACCCTACCTATCGAGTTCAAAGCCAGATGAGATTAAGTCTTTGAACTTGAAAATGAGCTTTGGGACATCATCAGCGAAAAGCTAGCTGCAGTCGAACTCAAGGATGAAGCCTTAAAATAAGTTGAACCAGTGGTAGGAAAGAAAGAGACGTTAGGTAAACTTTCTTTTGACAAACCTTCCAAAGGTATGACCCAGAATTTGAAACCATTGTACATAAAGGTACATATAAAGGGTCATCCCATAAATAGAGTATCAATTGACAATGGAGCAGTAGTGAACATACTACATGTCTCCATGATGAGGAAGTTACCAAAAGTTGATAAGAACTTAGTACCAACAGATGTGTCTGTCTATGGATTCTATGGTAATGATACCAAAACAAGGAACAAGAGGAGTTCTCCCCCTCGATCTAAGTGTAGGAAGTAGGACCCAAATGATGGCTTTCTTTGTAGTCGAAACTTCCTCTAATTACAATACATTACTAAGTAGAGATTGGATACACTCGAATTAGTGTGTCCCCTCATCTTTACACTAACTATTATTATTTTGGAATGACAAGAACTTAGTCAAAGTGGTATATGCAAATGAAAAGTCATTTCTCACCTCAACAAATAATGTCGAGCTCAGCTATATGATGATAATGTTGGAATGGTCAAACTAGTGGGATACAATGGTGAAGGAAAACTCATAGAGGTCACAATTCAGAAGAATCTGGAGGATGATTCCTCGATAACTAAAGAGTTTAAAGAACTCTGTAGAGATCTAGTCAAGCCTAGCATGTTGGAAGGGCTAGACGAGTCAGGCCCGGATGATAAAAAAAGGATTAGATGACTAACACAGATAAGGAAAAGGAAAAGGGCATCCAAATGGCCATGAAAAGACTGTTAGGATACCTAATAGAGAGGAGGATTGAGGTGTACCTTGTTGAGTGCATCACACATAAAAGCTCTTATGAGCTTGAAGCCTATGACTTAAAGAATTGAGTACAACCCCATCCAAGTTAGATGACTTGACAGCCGAGGTTTAAGATGATCTTAAAGAAGTAAACTTAAGTTCGATAGTGTGGGCATCGCGGATTGTCCCCACTTCGCTGGATGAGGCCTGGCCAATAACATGCCAGGGCTTGGTTTGGAGTCGCCACCAACTCTGATATTTATAAATGGAGTTAGACATCTACCTCCTTTCTTGGGGGGGAAAGGAGGGGTGTGGACTTTGCAAGCCGGGCTAGACCCGTAGGCCTAGGATGACTCTTAGATTGGTCTGGGATTCTAGAAATTTAGGGTAATGTATTTGGTTACAATTGGGGAAAGTGTTAGGAACCCCAATTACCCACCTTTTTAGGGTGGCTCCTTTAACCTAAAAATGTATGAATATTATTAAATGAGACTAGAAAAATGTTGTTTTAACCTTTCTCTGCCAGTACGCCTGAACTTGTATCATATGCCTTAATTTTATTCTGTAATAAAGTTCAGGTGGGTAAGCTGAGAATGTCCCATAATGGGCCCTTTTTTATGAATAATAGCCAAATTTGTGTTTTAAAGGTTGAAACAGAGGTTTCCTAGGGTTCTAGAAGTGTGGGGCTTCATCCTTATCTTCTAATTATCATAAAAGTAAAATTATAATTTTACACAAAATGTACGCCTAATCCTCAGGAGTATGCCTGATATTTAAGTGTACGCCTGAATTTTCACAGAAGTGAAAGTTCAAGCATATGGTCCAAAAAAGAGCCCACTGAAAATTTTGATAGAATTAGGAGTTTAGGGGTTTTATTAAGAGGATTTTAAGGCCTGGGAACCCTTGTGGACCCACTAGATGTACAGAGATAGGAAGCAAAAGGGTGTTTTAGTCAATATGCCTGAAATTAGGCCATCGCCTAAAGTCCAGGGTACACCTAAACTTTCATAGCAGTGTGAATTCAGGCTTACTGTTCTAAATAGACCCCACTAGTTGTTTCAATAGGGTTAAAGGTTTGGGTATTTTCCTGGAAGGTATTTAAGGGTTTGTGGCTCTTTAGGTTCCCATTGGATACACGGGGACAAAGAGGTTGAGGCATCTAGATTGGTACACCTGATATCAGGTTGCATACTTGAACTTCAGGGTATGCCTGAATTTTCACAAGAGTGAAAGTTCTGGAATACTAGTTCTAGGCCAGAATCCATCAACCTATTTTTCAAGTTTTTAGACCCCTAAAAGGAGTTAAATGGGCTCAGGATTTTTCAGGAAGTTGGGTTAACACCCTACACATCCCTTTGAAAAATCTCAACCCATTTTGAAAAGGGTTGACCCCCTTTTGAATTTTCCAAAGTGGGTGAGAATTTGATTGTTTCCCACAGTCCAAGTGAAATTCTTAGGTTGTAGGGCCCATTCTAAAAGCTACACCCATGGGGTTGAGCCTAAACTTTATAGGGAACATATTGACAACATTATAAGACTATTATAAAAAAATATATTAGAGCATGAAAACCAGTGCATAAAAAGTTATTTAGCAAACAAGTGGAGTGACAAAAATTAATGCATAATAGGAACAACAGAAAATTAATTCAAATAAAATTAAAGTAAAATATCGAAACGTAAATAAAATGACATACAAAAATTAACTAGAGCATGTAAATTATTTATTTAATAAATAAATAAAGAATCAAGTAAAAACAATAAATACATAATGAATTAAAATTCAAAGACCCCACTTGACTTAAGCTGTAAAGTGCATAATCACTCTAAAACAATAAGCAAGTGGGGTCTGTTTCGGTGGTCAAACGAAACCCAATACCTATGAAAATTGGTGGACATATAAGTCATTGCGCTATAAAAATTTGAAGTCCTAACCCCTCCAATTAGAGAAGTTATGACTCATGGACCATTAACTACTCAGAAAAAAGCATTGAAAATGAGACACAAGCTTGTCTCTCCTATGTCCCACTATTACGGCTTCTTAATTGGTCAATAAATGGATTCAACTATATCATGGAGGGGTTCTTAACATATGGAGGGGAATGGAATACTGACTTTGAGGATGGATCCTTCCTTCCTTTCCTTTCAACTTTCTTTCTTTCTCTCTTTCCTTCTTCCTTTCTTTCTTTCTTTTTTCTCTCTTTCCTTTTTTTTCTCTCTCTTTCTTTTCATTCCTATCTTTTTTCTGGTGAAAAATGGACTATCCCCCCTTCTTTGGTCAAGCTAGGGGGTATTTATAAGTGGGGCAGAGTATGGGGGTGATGGACATAGGATAACATGGATGGGCATGTTAAAGTGGAACCTACATCAACATGTGGTGAAGAGTGAGCCATAAAAGGGTAGGGTGGAGGCTTCTCAACCACATGTGGGTTGTTCTAGAAGTCTTCCTTCCATTAGTTACAAAGTAAGGGTAGCTTAGATGGGTACTATATGGCAAGGGGGGTTGAATGAAGGGTTGAGGTAAAGAGGTGGAAAAATTGAGGGTTATGATATACTATGGGCTTTTAGGGTTTTAGGGGGTTAATCCTAACCCTTAACCATGAGAGGGGGTGGATATGTGCCATGTGGCAATGGGGGAAGATGAAAGTTTGGGATGGGGAGGTGAAAAAATTAAGGGTTGGATTAGCCCTAGGTTTGGATGGTGGATCATGAGCTAGGATTTTAGATCATTGGATCCTAACCCTTTATCAAGAATATTTTGGATTAATGCCAAATGAGAGGCCCTAAGCTAAAGCCACTTTTAGGATTTTTTGAAAGTATAATGATTACTTTTTAAAAATATTAAATAAATAATGATTGTTTTTCTCGAAAATATCAACGGTTTCTTGGATTTCGACCCCTTTACTGTCCAGGTATATTTTTTGGGTTCTTTAACTAAGAAAATTTTAAGGCTTATGTGCATTTCGTATCTCTCGGATACTCTGGTCGCAATGCAATTATCAGAATCAAATTCGAATGAGTGTAGGTAGGTCAAAAATAAGTCTGAATGGTTTTGAAATGACTCAAACCTGTGTAGGAAGGGCCAAATGGTAAAATTTATTTTTAGGGACTTGATATGAAAGATAATCTTTGAATTTTGTGAGACACAGGTTCAGACTGTTTATGAAACCGATTCTTGAGTCAAAATATGTATTCAAAACTTTGTCTTGTCCTTGACCAAATCTTCAGCAGAATTGAGATAGGTTTTTGCTGGGTCTTGGGTGGAAAAATGGAGGTCATTAAATATTTTAGGCCTCTGAATCTTGAGAACACAGGATCTGATGGACTGACAATCTAATTTTCAAAGAGTTCCTGGGGGGTTTTCAAAGGAGGGTCACTTAACAGAAAAATGTAGTCTGGATTTGTGAAGAAATGAACAATTGGGTTGTGTTGAGTTTGTAAACCTGTTTATTAGGGAGTTTTTTGAAGATCTTGATGTGGGAAATCGCAAGTATACGAATCGCTCAAGTAATAAAGTGTAAGAGTTGAGTATCGAACCCACGAGGATTGTTTAATTTACTAACTACCGAAATTGTATTAATCTCAATTATATTTGACAAAGCCGAAAT